>SGPM01000294.1:0-34754 GCA_004802725.1 Antrodiella citrinella
AGTAAGAGCCTCCTCCTCTCTCTCTCTCTCTCTCTCTCTCTCTCTCTCTCTCTCTCTGCCCTTCCCCACTAATGTATGTAGCCTGAATAGAGAAACGGCGCGATACATGCTCTCGTGTTGGCACTCTCCTCCATCTTCGTCTCGCACTTCATCCTGCACCTACGCCAAGTCCACTTTCACACAGCCGGGTCGGGCAGCGGCAGTGGGCCGTCCTCTCTCACACTCAACTCGGTCGTCTTCGCGCAGGCAGGTACCAGCACACCGGCGGCCTCCTCGGAGCGAAGCTCGTCGATTCGGAACAGGATCGTAGGCAACCTCGGTGCGCCGCTGAGACCGCTGGGCGGCGGGTTGAACGGTCCGGGCATGAGCGACTCGGAGGAGGCGACGACGACGAGTGTTCGAAGACACAGACGGGATAGTAGCTCGGAGGATGACGAGTCGGAGAAACTGCTCTACCCGTAAGTCTCAAGTCTCTCTCCCTTCCTGACTTGCTCTACCGCATCCACTCATCGTTGGAACAACGTGATATAGTCACACGGAACTCGATGCGGAGATGGGACAGGTTTTCGACGACGCGGCGTACGGCGAGAATCTCCTTAGCGTCATCCACAGAGGAGACACGCAGGATGGCGTGGTGATTTCCATACCGCTGCCCATCGGCGAAAGTGAAGGGAATCGGCGTTTGCTGGGTTCAGATAGTGACTTGGACTCGGATGAGGAGGGTGTTGTGCCGGGTGCACCGACGTATGGACACGAACTGTAATCTCGACATGCGGACTCGGACCATACAAAATGGAAAATAGGTCGAATTTAGATGCGTGTAGGATATATGGGGACTGTAGACTAAGCTGCGGTACGTACATACTTACCAACTGCGATGCAAGAGGTTATACATTGTGTGTTTATGGATACTAGCTGTCCCTCGGGTGTCAGAGCATCAGAGTGCTTAGTGACCACACACCCTGAAAAAGAAATGTACTTGGCGTAATCACGGTGTATACCTTTCAAGATAAGCTTCTAGCACAGAGATGCATCCTACGCGTTTGCACGCGGAGAAGACAAAATCATGCACTCCTCCCCTCGAACACTCGCCATAAGAGGTATGAGAGAGGCCACCACCCTGTTCCGTCCGCCGGCGCACGCGCGTCGGCCTCCAGGTTCTCGTCATCGGCAGTCTGAAACTCAAACGAGTCGATGCTGCACAGCTTGGGAAAGATCCGCGACAGGTAAGCCGCTACGTGGGGTACATCATCCCGCGATGATTTGGGCGTGTCCCAAACGCAGCGCAGTCACGACGGAGAGTGACCTCGTAGGATGGGAGGCGCCAATTTTTGGCCACGTCGTGCGTGCCGTCGATCGTCGCTCCGAAGAACGTCAAACGTGGACAGTGCGTGGCGAGAGGCGAGAGGCCCGAAAGAGTGATGCACCGGTCCGCAGTTGGGTGGTGGGCACCGATGACGGCCTGGGTCCAGACGAAGTGTCTGAAGCTCCGGCCAAGCCCGCGCCATGTCTCGTACGAGGCTGTCGTCAATGGCCCAGCACCACATGACGTCGAGATGCAAAGAGCGTAAATGGGTGCAGCGAAGTAGAGGCCGGAGAGCCGAGGAAAGGATTGGAACCTCCTCTATAGCCAAGGCGTCGTACAGGTCGAGTGGAGATTCGTTTTGATACACTTGGATATCTGTAAGCTTGGTCGGAGAACACGGATCTATGATAGCTTTGAAGAGCGACGCGGCGAGGGCGTGGCTTGGCAAAGGAGGCGTGCCATCCAAGATGTCGCAAGAGAACGACTGAAGGCTGGGGTACGTAGATACCTGCAGAAGCAGAATTGCAGAATCCAATAGAAGCGTAGGATTGATCGAGAGTGAGGTCAGCGTGGAAAACACCAACTTGTCGGGAAAAAATTCGCGAGGACCATGGTTTGCCAGTGAGAAGTCAGAGTGACGGTCGACTCCTGTAAGTTGGGAAGCTGAGATGCCGTGCGCAGAATCATCCCATCTGCACCCACGTCGATGCCGCAAGTGTACAGCTGCCCTTTGTATGATGATGCATACAGACCGACACTGGTCTGGCGTGTCTTGTAAACGCAACCGTTTCAGTACAAGATGCGTCAAGTCAAACGGTCGTGATGTCGACACAGCGATAGTAGTCGGATTCGTTCCATCGTAGAAGTGGCTGATGTTGCTCAACTGATCGCCTGCCGTCCTGAGCACAAACTCAAACGCACCTCCGGCGGTAACGTCACGGGGCCACGGGCAGTTGGCGCAAGACAGCACACGCAAAGCGGGGAAAAGCCTCGCGGACAACAGAGCGGCATAGAACCCGATAGTGTCCCCCCACCATTGGCTAAGATGGATAACTTTGATCCTCGAGGAGTATTTCAACATCCTTCGTACGTCGTCCAAGTGCAAAGGCTTGCGAAATGCCTGGGAACTCGAGTTCAGATCCTGATTGAGGGGATAAAGAAAAGGCAGGAACTGGAACTTACATATAGCGATTTTGCACGTCCACATATCGCATGCCACCGATCCTGAGGCGCAAGTCGAAAATCCTGTAAAGCGTCTGTGACGGATCGCAGGAGAGGTACCAGGCTGTCCTGCTCACTCCACAGGATGTCTAGACTCGGTTCGAGAAACACCTTGGCTGTGAGGCACAGCGACATAGCAGCTTGATTCCTATCGTCTACGAGAGACTTGCCTTGCGAGTCTAGGCAAAGGGGTTCATCCCAGGCAAGAATGGCATGCTGCACGATGAGCTCTACTGATTCTGGGATGGGAAACACGTTGTGCATCAGTTGCAACCAGCTTAGAGATCGTGGTCAGCCAATTTGAAAAAAGCGTACCTAGTAGCTAGGTCAACATCGGTGTCACTGGCAGGTTGACCGTGACGATGAGCGACCTAAGAGCGATGTACAAGGAGTACTGCGATGAATCGTGCCGAGTAAGGCCGCGATGAAGTTCGGGCGGAGAAACGAGAAGCAACGACATATCGTCGAAACTTGGTCGTAAACTTCGCTCTTGTCCTTGGAATGCAGCCAGTTTCGTGTCATCGTCATAATAATACAGCCAAAAAAGAGCACATTGACTTATTTCCCGAGACGTAAACTCACGAGGGCGGATTCCGAACATCGTTGCACAAGGTGAGGAGGTGGTCATATTAAGCCCCGGGTGACAACGTGAGTGGTGATTGGGACCTCTTGTGTCTGCGAATATCGACCCGCACATCGGCTTGCAACCGGACATAGAGGACTCTCTACAGTGTAGTGGGTTCCAAAGGCACATCTTACAACAACATCATATATGATACAGCTTTCTTTCGTGCTCCATTTCGTACTCCAGTCCAAACGCAGACGCTGCCAGCAAGTCAAACCCTCAAGCCTGCGCAGCCTTGACGAACTGGGCAACCAAGTCGACATACGCGTCTTCTTTGAAGATATCGTTGTGCCCGTTTGGCGTCAGAGTTGTAAAGTCCGACGTGACCACACCCTTCGCGTCCTCACGGGCATGGAGACGGGCGAGATGAGCGAAGAACGTTTCGGACTGGACGAGGTCCACGAGGGGGTCGTTCTTGTTGTGAACGACGAGCCAGCGGGCGTGGTCGCCGCCGGGACGGAGGGCGTACGCGGCGACGTTGACTTCGGGATAAGAAGGGCGATCGCCGAAAGTGTGGGCGATGAACCACTGCTTGTAGCTGGGGAAGCTCTGGAGGAGGAGGTCGACATCGTATATGCCCTCGGAGAGCACGAAGCCCTTGACTGCGCGAAGCAGATCGGGGGAAGGTGTGAGTGTATCCGGTGGGCAGGACGGGGCCAGGAAGATGGAAGCGAGCATGTGGGCAGAGCAGCTGTGACCGATGAGGTAGATGGCGGACGGGGGCGAGTATTTGTGGACAAGGAAGTGGAGGAAGGACAGGATGTCGCGGGCGTGGACGGGATGCTGGTGAGGGGTAGCGGGGGATGTGAGGCGGTAGTTGGGTACTGCGACGGGGCAGTGGGTAGCTGCGGCGAGGCTGCGGGCGAGGGCAGCGTGGTCTGCCTTGTCTTCGCTGTGAAAGAAGGGTGAGTGGTGAGAGGAGGAGGAGGAGAGGACCACTGACGAGCGCCAGGCGCCACCGTGCACGAAAACGAGCAGGGGAGCGGGGTGGTAGTCGGGAGGCTGGTAGTAGTCAAAGGACTGGAGGGGATCCTCCGCAGCGTATGGGATGTCTGACATCACTGTAGTGGTGTAAGATGTGGCTTGTGCCTGACGTCATCCCTCCTGCTACTTAAAAGCCATCGTCCCACACCCCTCCCTTTCCTTATCCCCTTTCAGCATCTCCCTCACAATGGCCTTCACTGCTTCAGACATCTGCAAGGTATGTTTCTCCCTCTCCTACCCTCACAGACAGCACTCACTCCCCTCTGTAGATCCTGTAAGTCCTACCCGTCCATCCACCGTCGCCTCGTCCCTGACCATCCCCCCCAACAGCTTTGCCATCTTCCTACCACCCGTCGGTGTCTTCCTAGAACGAGGTTGCGGTGCTGACTTCCTCATCAACATCCTGCTCGTACGTCCCTTCTCTTCTGCCCCCCCAACCCCTCGCTCATTCATTCACACAGACCATCCTGGGTTACATGTAAGCCTTGCGCGCGTCCCGTCAGTCTCTTACTAACTCTCCGTCTAGTCCCGGAATCATCCACGCGCTGTACATCATCCTGAAGTACTGATCCCCCCCTAATTCTTCCTTCCTTCACGACCCCTCCACGATTGTTTTCTTCTTCCCCTGTCGGACTCCTGGATGTCATGTCCGTCTGTAGCCCCTACATCACCTTCAACTTCTCCCTTGTTCAAGCCTTCTCGAACTTGTCTGTAATGATACCTTAGGCAAGGATAAATTCATCGTGTCTGGGTTGTCGTCGTCTTGGTGTCGTCGACGCGTCAAGCACTTGCACCCTAAGTGGCGGCAACCCATCCCCATAAGAGCAAGGAGGCCCGGCTTGCTTACAATTAAAGTCTTGGCGGCCCCAAGGCACGCTTGCCTCTGCCCGGGCCCGCCGGACCCGGAGTCGACCTCTGTTTCGAAGACATGTGCTGTCCTTATACCGAATGTTGGATAATTGGATCCCGACGAATGTGCGATCGGTAGCCACGCCGACGCTTCCCGCCTCATTTCAATCTTATCTATTTGATTTGAATGTTTTGTATTTAGTCACTCACGTTCTGTAGTCGTCGTACGGTATGCGTTTGCAGCAATGCGATCCCCCCTTCTGCTGTTCCAAACGCCTTCGTGCGTGTAATTCCTACACCGAACAGCTCTCAGGATGCTAGGATCACGCGAACGGATTCAGGTCGGTGACTTGAAGGTGACGAATAGCGTATATCCGTATCCTCCCTCCGCACCGTGCTATAGTACTAGCACACATCAAATACAAGTTCAAGGTCAAGGGATCGATGATCTTTCTCTTCCTCCTCTTCCTCCTCGTGATCATGCCCGTACTACTAGCAGCGTTCAAGAATCCACTTCGTTTCCGGGGGTGCCCCTCGACTTCGGAGAGGGCTGGTACCACGTTAGTAGTTGCCAGCCGACGAATTCTGTGGCGCAAAAACGTCGACGGTCAGTCACAGGCGGGACTCGGGACTCATCGTTTGTTTGTTTGTTTACCCGATAGCTATTCGGTTATGACTTGTGAAACGATCGCGAGCGAGACGTGACAGGTGAGGTTTGGAATTTGGAATTTGAAAGCAGGACTCACGACCTGGTGGGGCCAAGGAGAGTCGGCGGTTGGCTGGGATGCGAGCGGCCGAGCTGAACGCAGCTCGCGAGGTATCGTTTACGGACAGAGTCGACCGGGGGGGGGGGAGGGGGGGAACAAGAGGCGACGTACTAGGCCTACTACAGCATCGTGCCAGTGACGAGACGGAACGAAAACAAAAAAAAGGGACGTCGTTGCGGTGGTGATGATCGAGAAGTCCGCGGCAGAGGGGAGAACAAACAAAGGAAAAGGAAAGGGAGGGTGTGTGTGGTTGGGGGGGGGAATGGTTCTTAAGTAGTGGCGGCAGGTTTCGTGACGCGAGGCTGCCTACACGAACCCACCCTGTTTCCCTTGCTCGAAGGGCAAGGCTAGTGTTGGCGAGGTGACGCGTGGCGAGGGTTGTGCGCCGCGTCGTTCCTCTGTTCCAAGGTCTATTATGGGACTGAGGAAAGTAAGAGGACACGAAACATTATGGTCTGGTATCGCCCGCCCATACTCCTTCGTAGCCGGAGGCCTCAGAGCCCTTTGCGCCTCAACCAGAGGCCTGAGGAACGAACAAACAAAGAATGTGTGCTTCCTGGATACGTCCGACGTCGAACAAAGAGCACCATCTAAACTGCGGTGGTTGGGTGCGAGTTGCGTCTGGGTTCGAGACCAGTACGCCCTTGCTTTCCTTCCTGAGGTGTCCGTCTAGGACCAGACCAGAGGAACGTCCACCGACTTGCTGTTGTCCCAGTCAAAAGCAAAAGAGCGCTTCCGAAAAGGAAAAAGCATATTCGGTGAGAGCCTAGACGTCCGACAGCAGTAACAAAAAAGCACGCGAAGACTTGGAGACCTCTTACCACATTGTCGCACCGCTCCATCGCGCAGTGGTGGCCGCGTACTGCGGTCCAGACAGCTGCGGGACATAGTCGTCGCGGCCCAGTCGACAAACCTGTGCTGTAAAAGTTCACCAGTGCCCTGCCGCTCCTGGTGCGAAGTTCGAGAAGCGGACACCACGGTGGCACCATAGAGGATCCTGATATTGGAGTCCGCAGTATATAGTCCGCAGCATAGAAGACCCATTGATATCAACCGGCATACCTGGGAGCGTTGTCACTATAGAGTACGTTTCCAACATGCACAATTGCAACCGTTGACTCACAACTGACATCACCGATGCGCTCCAGCTCTCCAAATTTTTGAAATAGCATCAGGATTTGGAAAATCCGTACTGAAGGGTGCGGACAAGTCCACCAACGACAGTTGTACCCATACATGGAATTATGCCTGAGTATCTATCCTTCATTCGAAGGCAGAAGAGGGAGGGGGGTATCAACGCCAAAAGCCTCGTTATCATTGGTAGCGGGAAATAGTCCTGAATAATAAACAAAACAAAACACGAACACAAAAAATCGGGGTGTGGGGGTGGGTAGTAGGTTATAAAAGTGGCAGGTATGATAGCGCGAGACTTGCCATAAGCCCTCTGCAGGAACAGAGCACAACGTAAATACAACCAACAAAAGACAAAAGACACGGGTATGTGATCAGTTGTTCTTCGCCTTCACCACCTCGACGGCGATGACGATGGCAATGATGATGAGCAGGACGAGGGCGATGGCGAAGCAGATCCATCGTTTCTTTCGCGCTGCTCGGGCAGAGTCGACGGCTTTCTCGGTGTAGTTCAAGCTGACACAAAAAGTCAGTCAAAAACTAAAAATAATAATATGCACAGATGGTGACATACCCAGCCTCCGTATCTTTCTCTATTATTTGAGTGGTCGCCTCAATCGCACGGATGGGCTCGTCCTGTTGCTCAACTAATACAGACATCTACGACGCATTGTCTTTTCAATATTTTGCCCAAAGATAACTGCGCATATGAACGTACATCGTTGAAGAGCTGGGCCAGCTCAGTAAGTGTCTTCTCGATACGCTTGATGTCCTCGTGTCGCTCTTGTACCTCCCGGTACGCTGAGCGTGCTTCGCCATACCGGTTGGAGTTCATGAGCTATAGAGAAAGTGAGAACGGAATTTTCGAATTGGAATCGTCGCAAACTTACTGCTTGGCTGAAGATCTGGCCACCCTGGTCGTCGTTAACAACGGCCTTGATCTCTTCGGGTGACGCATCGGGTTTCACTACAATGATTCAACCGACAGCATGAGCGCGTGCATACAACGACTGAACGAAGTGCGTACCAATCTTGTACTGACGCTCCATGCGCTGCTTGAACTTCGACCGGTTCTGTTGCTCTACGGTCTGGTAGTTCTGGATAGCTTCTACGAACTTCTGCTTGACCAGGCCAGTCTACCATAACCGGTGCATTAGTTCACCTGTACAAGCTACCGTGGTTGTCAACCAGCACACACCTGCTGCTTGCGAATCTGCCCATCACGACCCGATCCTCCTTGCTTCTCAAGCGACTTTATCCGGCGCTTCAGCACGTTACTAAGAGCACTGGTATCTTGGATGAGGTCTTCGAGTTGCTGCGCAAGTCGTTCTGCAGCAGCGTCGTCGGTGTTGTCTAGGGAACGCGAGTGGAGGTCTGAAATGCGGGAGACGTTGTCGTTGAAGGTTCGCAGGTCATCTTGAATGGAGGAGATCTGCGCCGGTCATATCAGCGAAAGTTCGAACTTGTATGGCCAAGTTTGCGTACCTCGCTGTAGAACGTTGACATGGCATCGCCCGGACCACCTGGCGTAAGAACGGCAGAAGACTGTGACTTGACCACTGAATCATAGCTGTCGGAAGGGTTGGTGACGTCGTCAAAAGGATTGGGTCTCGACGGTGGTTGGTAGTTGCCTGCAGGGTTCGTCTGCATGGGATACGAGTCGCTATAGTCGAGTCAGTTCAGCAGCTGCAACATGCGCGCCAAGAACGAACAACGTACGTGTTGGTGTTACCACCCTGTTGCGCCTACAACAAAGAATAGGCATGAGTGACTTGCAAGAGGTCATGCCTTGGTCAGGGAAAAATTTACCCTCAGAGCTGCAAGTCTATCCCGAGCCATTGTGTCGTATCAAATGAAGTAGGAGAGGAAGTTGGAAGGAAAGAAGTACGAAGGGTTAGGAATGCCTTTAAGAATGGACTGTGGGGTCGACAGCAATCAATGCTGTGGAGGAGAGGAGAGAGAGGAGGGGATAGAGAGTGGGTTGAAGGAAGGAAGGGGGGGAGGCGGTGCCACTGTGAGAGGGCGGTCCTCTGGCGTTGATGGGCAGGGCGCCTGTGATGCGCGGAGTCTGCCGGCATCCCTCTGTGGACACAGCGGCCAATGCTATACACGTTCTATATCTATATCGACAACTACAGTGGAGGTAACAGCATCTCATATCCTACACCGCCATTGTCTTCAACGACTTTCGCAGGACCTCCACTTGCCTTGCAACCATCTTCCGGCTCGTGCCTCCAATCGACTCTCGCCTCTCCACGCTCGCCTCAAAGTCAAACACCTCATGGATGTCGGCAGCGAACTTGTCGTTCAGCCCTTGGTAGTCCTGCAGCGTCAGCTCGTTCAGTTGGCATTTTCGTGATTCCGCCAGGGCGACGGCACGCCCGGAAATATGATGCGTTTCACGGAAAGGGATCTGTACGATGAGATAAATTAAGATGATGTGCTTGTATAACAGCGAAACACACCCACCCCTTTGCGAACGAGGTAGTCGGCCAAGTCGGTGGCAAGCATGTCCATCGTTAGCGCTGCGTGCATCTTCTCCGCATGAACCTAAACAAGTATATAAGAGGCTTTCGAACAGCTAAAACCAATCGTCTTCGTACCTCCATGGACGCGACAACTCCTTCCGCAATCTTGAACGACGCTGATACCGTGTCCAGAGCGTCGAACAGCGGCTCCTTGTCTTCCTGCAGATCTTTGTTGTACGTCGAGGGCAGACCTTTCAACGTCATCAAGAAGCCAGCCATCTAACACGATCGTGAGTACCATTCCGCCAACAATATCCTGCGAGAGTGGTCATTACATTACCGAAAACCCGTCCTGACTTTCCACGCAAGAGTTCAAGTGAGTCCGGGTTCTTCTTTTGAGGCATAATACTTGAGCCGGTACTGCGCGAACCACCATCAACAGAGCCATCGGAGCACATAACTTACGCAGCACATACCTGTACGCATCGCTCAATGTCACGAACCCGAACTCAGCAGTCGAGTAGATGACCAAGTCTTCCGCCATACGGCTGATATGTGTCATAGCCAAACTTGCCCACATCATGAATTCGACGATGAAGTCGCGGTCCCCGACACCGTACAAGCTGTTCTCCGCGATCGATGCGAACCCGAGCTCTTTTCGCAAGAATTCGCGGTCCACGACGAACGGATTCCCAGCGAGGGCTCCGCAGCCTAGTGGGAGGACGGATATACGCGGGATGATTTCTTGTAGGCGTTGGAGGTCGGCATGGAAGGAGAATGCGTGTGACAGAAGGAGATGAGACCATCGGATGGGTTGGGCGCGCTGGTCAAAGAAGGTCAGTATCTCAGAAAATGGTGTGGCGATCGACATACCTGAAGATGAGTGTATCCGGGCATAAGGATGTCTTTCTCCTGATCCGCACGCTCGACCATGACACGTATCAGGCCAGCCAGTCCTTCCGTGACATGCTTGACTTCCCCCAAAAGCCACAGTCGCATGTCGGTAGCGACTTGGTCATTCCGAGAGCGTCCCGTGTGCAACTTTCCACCCAGAGGTCCAATGATCTCACTCAGACGACGCTCATTGGCAGTGTGAATGTCCTCGTCGTCGGGTTGGATGCTGAACTAACTCGGTTTATCGTCAGCGTGTCCTTTCAGCAATAGATTGAAACACGCACCACACCATCCTCCCATTCCTTGCGCACAGCTTGCAGACCTTGTACGATCTTGTTCTCCTCCACTTTTGTCAGGATCCCAGCCAGAGTCAGGGCCTTTGCATACGCGATAGAGCCAGCAATGTCAGCTGCGTACATCCGCTGATCGTAGCGCAACGATTGGTTGAACTCGTGCATCCTGCAATCGTCATGTTAGCGATAGGACTTCCATCATTTTGGAGCACGTACAGAGGATCTGTCTTGCCGGTGAACCGACCGCCCCATAGCTTTTGTTTCGTAGGTTGGACGGAATCTGTCATTTTGACTCTAAATATTAGACTTTTAGCTTTATGGATCCAGTAAAAACGTGAAAACGTACGCACCAAGCTGACCAGAGTTGAGAACGTTGTATGGGAGGTGATGTAGGTTCAAAGCGAGCTTGAGTTACGTTTTTTTTGGTGGCAGATTGCAATTGAGTGACTCGTTCACGGTAGCGCCCATAGATATTCCAAGGATCTATAGTAGATCTCGCTTCAGATCTTCTTATCTACAACCCTTTCTCTTCTGTCAAGCTTCCTGGTGACCTCTGTTCATGCAATCCCATGATGTTTGCCGTGATCCAATTCTACTTACGACATGAGTACGAGCAAGCATGCAATGACATCGATACCACGGCGAATGTACAACATGTGCTTGCGGAGCTCAGGCGAACTGATTTGAATTGGGTGTGGAATGGAAGAGCAGATAATCTATACTGTATTTTATACTGTAAGTATTGGATGTTTATTTGAATCATAGGCTATCGTTACCCGTTGCCATGCAGGAAAGTGAGACCATGAATGAATCAAGCGCGTCTGATGAAGTTCAGAACCAAGAAACAGACATATGCGAATGTAGTAGCTACAGAATAGATGGCAATGCGAATGTGGAACGGACTGAATGTGAGGAAGGGGTAGGGGACTGAAACGAAGACTCGTCAGCGACCGATTACAAAGACGGTGAGACGACACTCACAGATTCCGTTGTACTTTCCGCACTCCTCAACCCACCAAGAGTACCAGATACCAGAAGAAGCAGCGACGATGAAGCCTCCATACACAGCGTGTTTCGTAGAATATTTGCGTTCTAAAAGGAAGAAATCCAACAAGAGAGAGATAGCGGGTACTGCGTGAAGCGCTATGTCCATTTGTAGCGGAATGCGAGTGAAGGTCGGTGCTTCCACTGAGGATGAAGGTTCAGTGTCTAGGGACTCGTCTTCGCGCAGGATAAGCTGGGGGCAGACGAAAAGGAGGGTCCAGTAAATGGTAGATATGACTACCGCGAGCTGTGACATGCAATATCAGTATAGAACGAAAGCCGGCGCGAGCTAGAAGACATCTGGGAACGTACAGGCATGGCGATCATGAACACAGCACGTTTAGTTCGCTTGACAACTGTGCAACTCGCGATGAGCATCTAACAATCATAAACGTGTAACGGATGGGCCACTCACGGGTCAAAACAGGGGCCAGATCAGCCAGCATGCTCAGTAGCATGGTAACGAATGCAACGGCGAGGCTGTAGGTTCGAACGCACGTTTGTCAGGACAATTAGACGCACTTCTCTTGCGACTGCGAGCACATACCCAAGAATCGTCAAGAACTGGAAGTGGCCTCCCTTTTGCGAGGCGATGAAAGCGTGGATAGGGAGGGTTTGCAGACCCATGTAGCCGTATGCCATGGTGGCTGCAGCTCCCGCATGCAGCAGCAGTGCGCCAGTGTTAATTGGAGGTAAAGTGATTGGCGACATCGAGGGACGAAGCGAGGGACTGAACGATGAGAGCGACAGTGAGGACATCGGAGAAGACAGGGAGTGGTCGTGTGCAAAGAGGAAGAAGAAGAAATTGAGGGCGCGTTTTTGAGTTGAAACGGTGCATTTTATGAAGACGGGACCAGCACCTATGACGCACACTCTCGGACTCCTTGCGCGCCGGACTCCGACATGCCGGACACACTCCGTCACTCCCCTCGTCTCATACCTTCTGACCATGTTTTTCGGTAAAGGACCATACAATAATCACGAAACAGTGTCTAGTTCTATCCGCCTCCTTCTCTACACTCGCCCTTTCCATCGACTCCATAACACACCAGATCCGCACGCCGCCAACAGCGTGACCAACACACAGAACCAAAACGTGGATCGCCAACACTCCACGCCTCTACATACAGTCTCGTCCGGCGCGGTGTTCTGAGACGCCACAAATGCGTACACATACGAGAAGAATGTCGTCCCAAAGAAGGGCGCGTACGAGATCAGTCCAAAGTTTCTTCCGAGATTGGGAAGTCCCCAGATCGATGACAGTATTCCAGGCCTGCGAGACACAAGCGGCGTGTCAGTCTTAGGACCACGAGCTTCAAGATAAGGCCATAATAAGGTACGCACAATATTGTGAATGTCGTCCCATACACGATTCCAACACCAGCACTGTGCACGAGCAATTCAGACCAGACCATTGTATATCACCTCAATGCAACATACCTCAAACCCCACATCGCCTCTTGCGTCCTTACACACGCGACTAGCCATAGGAAAGTTGTCGTGGAAAGTAACGCGGCCCCCGTCAGAAAGGCTATCCGGCTCACATGCTGCTTCCGAGGGAACGACCAGATCCCTCCATGCAGGTACGACGCGACTGGCGAAACAAAGTCTGCCAGCGGACCTACGATCAGGCGGGAAAGTGTGTTCGTGGCCGACAGGATTTGTACTTGTGTGGACACATTTGTGCCGTGGCTCGAAGGAAGGGTGATAACTATGGACCCCAGGTTCGCCATCACTGTCTCGGACTGAAAGCAATATTTCAGTCTTCTGTTATCTCTTTGAAGCAGGCGCAAAACACGTACAGTGCCAAGAACAACGGCTGCGATCAAAGCAAGCATCCAAAAGAGCGGGTCTCGCAGTAGATCCGCGACGCTGCCGTGTTGTGGTTCGGGGACACAGAACACGGGGAAGTCCAGCTCTGAGCTGGGTTTTCTACCTGTCAACAGCGGTTGGCTCTCTTCGTCGCCTGACTCATCCACAATCGCAATGCTGACGGCGGAAGACGATGGTCCAGGGTCCTCTGAATTCGTAAGGTCCGATGAGACAGGCATGATACGGTCAGTTCCTTGCATGCATGTTCCGCTGATGAGATGCACTACACCGCCGAAGATGGCCAAGAATGCAAGGTAATGTGTCACATTCAATCCAGTGTCCGAATGTGTGAAATATCTAGACGCAATTGCAGATAGGAGTAGTGGGGAGAATCCGAAAATGGCCATACTGGTGCCCGATGCGACACCCATGTAATGTGGAAACGCCTTCGTAGCAGAGAAGACGAATGAGAAATAGCTGCCAAGACAATATCAGTAATTGGAGCCTCTATACGTACACGAACGCTTACGATAGCACTGTAGCGAGCCCTGCAAGACAAAAACATAGTGTCAACGCCCGAAACGAAGTAGACGAAGGCTTTTCGATGGTTTCCGGCGTGTGTGCGATTATCCAAGAGAAGCACCCGAAGCCAACTGAGAAAAAGAGACCGGCGAGGAGAGAGCAAGCCCGTGGACCATGCCTGTCCAGAAGCTTGCCCACAAACGCTGCGAAGGGGTACTGGCCAACCATACCACTGAGTAATGTGGTTTCTCAGCCAATGAGACAGCATAATTTGAGCCTGTCAAGCTTACGCTAACGCAATGGTTGTGAGCTGCGGTTGAGTGAGCTTCATGTGCTCCACCAACGCCGGCGCGATGAGCGGGAAGCTGTATATACCACCGGCACATAGTCTGCCATACAGCAACGTCAAGAATTAGTTTCAAAGTTGTAGGGCATGTGCATATATGCGGAATTGCGACGTACGCATTGCCGGCTATGGAAACACAAATGAGCAGCAGACGAGCATGCTTGAGGACCTCGTGTCTCGCCATTCACGGCGAATGTCTACTGTTTTCTGGGATTTCTAGCCTCATGCACACGTTGGAGTTTTGGATGAAAGGCTGGGATTGAACGTCGCGGTCGTCGTGCAAGACGAAACGGAAGAGTAAGCCTGTGTCATGTCGGTGAGAGCGACCGCAGTGGGGCGGCAAGTAGCGGCTACCAAATTCTGGCTGGACCGGCGAAGTCCGGGCCTGTTTCGCAGCCCTCGAGTCTTCTGAGTCGTGACGTCTTCAAGTTCCTCTTGATTTCCTCTGACACCTTTGAGTATGTAACACCTCGACTCAGGAAAAGGCCATTCTACACAAAGTCCACATATTCTTCAAGCTTCTGCTGAAATACGATGGTGACACGCCTGAGCACTTGGACCAAACTTAAACTATGACCTACGGATAGTCAGTCAACTGCAAGCCGGAATCCCAACATCCTACCATGGAAAGTTCAGGAGGCCTCGACTCAGCCATGTCTCTGGCTCGGACGCGTCTGAATCTGCAGCTGAACTTGTAACTCGAACCTTGGACTTCCTTTTCGAGCCTGTCTTCCGAACCCCCGCTCTATCGAAGTTGTATTTGCATCACGTCTACATCATTGCTCCTGTCGACGCTTGACCACCCTGTAGGAATCGGCGTCCTCCATGGAGCAAGCCGCGTAAACTCAGGTTATATAGCCTGCGGACAACATGTCCTTCCCATTGACATACTCCCCCCAAAATGCCTTCTACCTCCTCCCGTGTACCCATTGGCACTGAGATCCCGCTTGGGGAACCTCACGCTTTGTCTGTCTCCCTGCCTACCTGGACAGATAACCTCGCCTGGGCCTCCGGAAATGAAGATGTCATCAAGTGCATGTCGACTGGATACCCTCGTTTCTTCGTGCACAGAAAGATCTTGGAGGTGAGTTGACTAGTTCATATCACCATAAACGGCCCTTTGACCGGTCATCAGCTCGCAGATATCATTCTGAAGGACCTGCACGTAAACGGAAGCCTCGCGCATTTGTTTCCTACCGCGCATGCTGCGCAGGAATGCGTCGCGTACATGAGGCGTTACGTCCCATCGTCCGATGACCATTCGATCTCTGTAGGGTTAGCGCATATTTTACTGGACGATAAGACGCGCCAGTTGGCTGGTCGAGATTCTCTCGAGGTCTACGCGGTCATCTTTCGGCCGGAGCTGAAGAAGTTGGGCAAGTCTTACTGGCAACATACTGGTACAGGTGTCAGCAGTCGATACGCCTCGGCGTGTTTGGCTAACATCGCCAATCGTGTTGTACGTCCTATTATCACATCGCAGCCATGGGAAGCTCAGGTGCGTCTACCCTAGTTCTGCCCGTCCCTGTAAAGGTGCTAACAATTAAGCAGATAAACCCTTGTGTATATGCGAAGCTCCACTCAGAGACCCAGCGTATTGCACAGACCTTGCAAAGGCGAATCGCATCACTTGCGTTGACTGGTAGTCCGCCGGTAGATCAAGATGGTATCTCCTTTCAGGTAAACGGCCGTGGCAAGGTGTCCGAGACAGACGTCTTCCTCTATCCGAGCGGGATGTCCGCTATATGGCATGCACACCAACTGATCATGAAATTGAAGCCTGGCCTGAAATACGTATCATTTGGGTGAGCCTTTTGATTGGACGTCCCTGCGTAGATCTTGCGCTAATAATATGTCAGTTTCCCTTACACTGACACAGTCAAGATCTTGGAAAAGTGGGGCCCGGGATGCATTTTCTATGGCAACCACCCGGACGATAACCTTATTGAACTAGAGGCTTTCCTCAAAACGACTCCCACACCTATCGCAGCACTCTTCTGTGAAAGCCCCTCGAATCCGCTCTTGCACTCACCGGACCTGCGTCGACTGAGGGAACTGGCAGATGAACATGGCTTCATGATTGTCATCGACGACACGATCGGGACTTTTGTCAATGTCGATGTGCTGAAGTACGTTGACATCGTAGCAACAAGCCTGAGCAAGTTGTTCAGTGGGTCAGCCAATGTTATGGGTGGCAGGTGAGTTCTTTTCCATGTCGAATGAGACTCAACTCAATGCATGTGGGTAGCGTGGTGTTGAACTCAAGTTGTCCGCATTACTCTGCGCTGAAAACCGCGCTGGAATCGTCATACTCAAATGACTACTTCCTCCCAGACCTGATCCAGATGGAAGAGAACTCGCGAGACTTCGACTCTCGTGTCCGGAAAGTGGACGTCAACGCACGTGCGGTCTGCCGCTACCTTCACTCCCACTCGATCTCGTATTGCAAGGACTCGGACCTGGCCTCTGGCTTCGCTATCAAAGAAGTCTTCTACCCTGAATGGGTGACACGAGAAAACTACGACCTTGTCCGTCGACCCTATCGAGAAGACAACTTTGGACACTTGTTCTCTTTGACGTTCGTCTCCCTGGAAGCCTCTGAAGCGTTCTACAACACGCTAGGATGCGCGAAAGGCCCTTCGCTCGGTACGAACTTCACGCTTAGCTGTCCGTATACGTTGTTGGCGCATTATTGGGAGCGTGATTGGGCGGCTGGGTTTGGGATAGAGGAGGGATTGGTGCGTGTGAGTGTCGGGATGGAGGAGTTGGATCTGTTGATGAACTGGTTCAAGAACGCGGTCGAGGCTGCTGAAGGGACGATCGGTAAACCTCCCGCTGCTTGACGTCTTCATTGTCGGTCTGCATGAGCAATTGTGTACTCTCGCTTTAATGAAGAGCTTGTACAGCCTTTGGTCTACTCGTTGTACGCACGAACAAACAGAGAGTGCAAATAGAGCGGGTTCGTGTATATAATAATTTGATCGCACTGATCTCGGAACGCTTTCGCTTGACGACGACTCCCTCCCCAAAGGAGTAAAAAGCTGTAGTTACCTCCGGACGCCCATCTCTCCCTCTTCCCCCTCCTCCCTCCCTTCTTCCTTCCACTACTGGACAGGATTCCGGTCTCAGAGCTTGGTTCTCTACTTCTCTGACTTTCAGCCGTCGACCGGTTCTCCCGCTCACTTCACCGTGCTGGTTTCTCGACCTTCCACTTTCTTTTTTTCCCGCCAACTTTCGTCTTCATCAGCCCTACCAACCAAGCAATCGGCCATGTCCAACTTCCTTATTTCATATCGTTATTCCCTCTTCAGTATGTGGTCTCGTTTGACAGGTCGTGAGGTCTTCTGGGATAGTACTGACGATCGAAGCATAGCCCTTTTCCTCGTGTTCAACGCTGTTCTCTGTAGTGTTGCTGTGTGGAATTACACCATCGCCAAGGTGTTGTTGCTCACCGGTGCGTCCCCCCTTCTCGTCCCCTCCTCTCACTGGCCGCCGCTAATCCTATCTTTCAGCTCACGTCGATGTGTACCTCGCTGCCATCGGTGGCCTTGCTGTCCTGTTCATCATCCCCGTGTAAGCTACCCACCTTTACGCGTGATTACCGAGAGGTATACTGACTCCGTGTTGTTGCAGCACTTTTGTGGATATGTTCCGGAAGAATGCATTGACCGGTCGTGTGTGGTTTGAGCTGGTGTGGGTGGGTGTATTTTGGGTGCTCGAGCTTTGTACGTCCCTCTCCTCTTTTCGCGCGTTTGGACGTTTGTCTCATGCTGTGATGTTATCAAGGTGGTGCATCTGCTTTCACCGCCATTAACTCTGATACTATGTGCTCCAAGAATGGTATGCCGAATCTTCGTCCCGGACGTTTCCGCCACTCACTCGTAATTTTTTATTAGCTGTGGCAATCCAGCGTGATTCGTGTACCTCTACGAGAGCTGTGCAAGCTTTTTCATGGCTTATCACCATCATGCGTAAGCGAATACATGCCTTACCTCCTGCCTTGGTCTAAATTTCAATATCCTTCTAGTCCTGGTATACCTGGTCATCTTATTCATTTCCGCGCTCCTGCATTACGATGACGACAAAGCAGTTTGGTCGTCAGGTGTTCGCCATTACCCGTGGTTCAACGCTTCCCGTGCACCCCTGGGAAGCACACCACCCTCTCCCAACGAGTCGGTGACCAAGTGGCATCGCAAGTCGCTGATGCTCACGAAGCCCCAGCCTAAGCGTCCTTCCCGCTCTGCAGACTTCGCATACCTTGAAGCGGGATCTGCTCCTTCCATGCAGCAGACCACACGCATAGCTGTGACTGCCCTCGCGCCCGAGCCATCCTTGTACCCCGCGACTGTGGCTGCCAACATGCTACCAGCACGGGCGCCTCCAACGAGGGTGCCCCCACCTCTTGCTTTTCCCAGCCGCCAGGCACGCCGTCCGCAGGGCTCACAGTTACTGAGCATCCCCTCGCCCATTCCGGAGGTGTCTCCTGGGTATATTGAGTCGCAGAGGACGCCCCAGACTCCAGGTTCAGGATCCAGACCCTTGCAGCTACACGCACGCAGTGGTTCTTCAGGCAGCCCGACACGCCGTGGGCCGCCACCACCCTTGGACCTCACAAAGATCAGTGCATACATTGCTATCGAAGAGCGAAGGAAACAGGTGAGATAGGTGCAATGCGACCGAGATTGATTGATTTTTTTTTCGGCCATTGCGGACTCTGCTTGAGACTCGGGTAGTGTACGTCGATCGTGCCAAGTCGTTCCTTCGTTCTTTCAACCCCCCCCCCTCTTTCGTTCTCATTCGTTCACTCCGAACTTTTAAGGTTTGTGAGCCACCTTTTTTGTATTTCATGCGCTAGCGTTGTTTTATGGGCAGATGAGTCACTATCCATCTTTTTCAGACCGCACAGGACACTAGGTGTGATACAAAACGATTATTGATACAATGACGAGAGAATACATGGCCCTGTGCCGTTCCGTAATATACAATCCTGAGTATCGTGAAGTGTACCGTTGTCGCTGATGCCCTTGTCATCCTAACCAAGTCCTAACCTCCACAGCTCAGAGACCGGAACCACTCCTGAGGGCAAATGGGTAGTGAAACGTGCTGTACTGACCGTCAGGACGACTCCAACACAGCGATCCGGATGTACTCACAATATTGATACAAATCTGCAAACCAGTACCATCGCATACACCTTCCTGCAACTCAATCTCTCTTCTCATGCGACGTGAACTTCATTGGCCAGGAATGCAGGACGATCCTGCGGGCCTGGAGCTCCATTCTCGCCTCCAGTGCGTCTCCAAAGTTCGGGGCGGGAATGGGCATGGCGGCGACGTATTGTGCGCTCGCGATGAGCGCAAGGATGGTCGTGAACGAGTTGAACAGCATGATGGTGGGCTGCTCGGTGATGATGGGCGGGACGAGAAGGAAGAGCGGCGATTGTTCTTATATACGGGACAGGGGCGGGGGCGGTTCGAGAGGGCGGAAGCAGATGGAGACTGGGCGGATGAGCTGTTGGTGCTCTCGGCGTGCCCAGCGTAGGCTAATGGGTATTCAGGTTGCTCGTCGTGGGGTGTTGAGGTCGATGACTGGTCGGTCGTTGGGTCGTACGTTGAGCAGCTGGTTGTCCACCGTTGAGATCGAGATTCCATTCTTGAGTGTCGGGATTTCGAGTGATGCCAACATACTAAGGCCCGACGACAACATACCTTTGTTAATGCAGACAAAGAATGACCTTGTACCAAGCTTGACCATCGTCTGCCCGTCTAAATTTATCGTCGGTTAAGTAGCTTCGGCTACCCAGGCAGGCACACCACGCCTCTCTCTCCTCCCTCAACCGCCCATTGTTCATTGTCCCAAACCCGCCATTGTCCTTGCCACCCGCCTACATATAATGGCTTGCTTGACGTCTACCTGTTCGCTATCCCTCCCTGGTGGACAGGGCCGACGCTGCATACACGTGTTCCTTCGCTTTCATCCTGTGGCCACTCGCTAGCCTCTACTACTTAACTTTCGGCCTTCGCTCTTTTGCTCCACCTTCCACCTTTTCACGACCGCCTTCTGGGTGATCCTTGCCTTGCTTTTGCTTTCGGTTTCTGCGTTTTGTCCCGTATTGCCTCCACTATCACGAATCTGCTATAACTGCACCTGCTATGTCTGAACAACAAACTACTACTTGGAGGCCTTTCCTCCTCTTTCGGTCTACTATTTTCGGTGAGCACATTCATTTGTGTGATTATATAGATGCATATACTGACCATCTCATACCAGCTCTCCTCTTGTGGTTGAACGTCATTTCTTTGGGATTCGCTGTTTGGGATATACTAGCGATCAAGGAGGTTGGGCAATCTGGTGAGCATACTTATACTCTACGACGCGTCGGAACATCGCTGACACGCGTATCCATAGCTTTCGGCCCACCCATCTTTGTTATTTTCAATTCATGTGCAACTTTCATTCTGCTCATGGCGTATGTCGCTATATTACCGATTCTGGACATATTCTGACCGCCCTCTGTCACAGCGCCATCGCAGAAGCTTTCATTCGTAGAGCTCGGACTGCACAGGTCAGTTTTGAGTGTGGGTGGACTTTTGCCATGGCCACTCTTTACTTCGGTAAGCTCCAAATCGCGCGCCGGATGTTCTACGTCTCATTCGTTCTGTCTTAGCTGCTGCCGTAGACATCACTGTCATGGGACCGCCTGAGTTCTGTTCGAATCAAGGTGAACCCGCGTGGTTTTGAATTTGGGGTGGAGTGGAGCTGACGACAACAAATTTGACAGCATTCGTGAATGTTTGCGCTGCCTCTGCCGTTCTCGTTGTCACAACTTGGTTATCCTCCGTGACCAGTGGGTTTCTCACGATTATCCTGTATTTAACATCTCACTGACATCGAGTTGGTAGTGATGCTGTATTTCCTCAGTCTCTACATCACCACTATCGCGCATTACTGGATTTATGGCACCATCTGGTCTACGTCCGTCTACAACGTCCCCTGGTTTGAGGCAAATGGCTCCATCCCGGAGACACCCAAACGTTGCCGCAAGACCCCTCATGACTTAGAGAATCCCGTCTTCAAAGGCCAAGACGATGACGACGACAACGAATGGTGTACCCCCACAAGATCCTTCTTCAACTACACCACCACTACCCCGCGCGGCTTGAAGCCACCCACACTCGTCCATGCCCAGAGCACCGAAACTTTCCGACCGAAGTGGGCGAAGAACGTCACGATGCGGCGGGGCGTCGACCAGCCTTTCATGGTGCCCAGTGCCAAACACGTTTCCCGCCTGATCAAGGCTTGCATGCTCGAGACCACCACTCCGCCCGCCGTTCCGCCGCCAGCCAAGATGGACCTTGAGCTGCCGAAGTTGCATCTGGACTTGTCCCCGCGGTACCCGTCGTACAGCTTGTTCCCGGAGAGCGTGCATGACGAGGACAAGCCGGTCGGGTTCGTGAGGCTGTCGCAGTAGGTCAGGGCGGACGGCGCTGGGTCGCGGTGAGCCCCTCGGTACACGGCCACTGGTTTGGCCCACTTTCTCTTTTCATCTTTTCACGAAACCTTGAAGTTCTGTATCATGAACGTCAACCAACAACATTTGCTCCTCTTACTACTGTATCCATAGAACAAGATTTTGACTTTTGTAAATGTGTATCGTACATCCTTCCATCCGTGACTCGGATAATAAACTGAACAAGTCTGGGTATCATATATCATAGAGCATTGTTTGAGTGAATAGTGTGGAATCCAAATAGCAAGGGGGACTGTTCAATGTAAGCATGACATGAAGCGGAGGGAGTAGCGATATCACTGATTCTCAAGCCAAGCAATCCGGTTCCGCAACTGCTGGTTCTCATCCTGCACTTGTGCGAGTTCCTTGGACTTCTTCTCGAGCTGTTCACGCGTCTTGAACAGGTCTTTCGCGGTCTCTTCCTCGAGGTCACCAGCGCCGACGGCGATACCTAGCATACGCGTCAATGAGTGCTCACCAGGAAATGTACGCGCATCACATACCTCCCACCAATTTGACCAGACGCCACAACCGAAGCACGATAAGCAACGACGCAAGCTCCCTCTCCTTACCCCTCAACACCACCTCCAGCACGAACGTCGTCACGATAACGACCACATCGAACAAGTGCAACAGCGCGTGCGGCGTCTTCCCGAACGGGTTGTAGAACTCGAAGCCGATGGCCCACGTCGTAACGGGGATTTCGACGAGGAAGAGCGTGGTGATGACGAGGGAGAGGTGGGAGAGGACGTTCAGCCACACGGGCGCGTCGTCGCCTTCGATGGGCGTGCAGGTGTCTGAGAGGACGGTGTAACCGAGGTCGGCGAGCACGCAGACGGAGTCGATTAGGACCTAGAGTGAACGAAAGTAAGTGGACGCGTTCTGTATGGATAGTAGATGGAGATACATGCCAAGGTGAGGACGGTCCAGTGGAGGGGCGGCGATTCTAGCCATTCAGCTGTCGTGAGCCTCCACCGTTCGTACCAGCTTTGATCTTGAGTATCATTGCTGGCCTCTACATCGCGGTCAGAGGTAAGAAGAGGTTGCCGTTCCGATGCAGACATTCTCCCGCGATGACTGCTGAGAGTCTGATAGAGCCAAGACCTTTCTTTGCCTTTGCCAAGACTATGGTCGAGGCGGGATATAAATGAATAGAAAGAAAACAAAATCAAAAAACTATGGTCGAGTGTCACGCTTGCGCATCCGTCGAACGCGGGTCACGGCGTCGGGATCCGTGACACTATGGGCGCCCGCTGTCACTGGCAGGATGGCGATCAAAGATCGGTGTGTTTTCCTTTTTAGCTGCAAGTGGCAACCGTCTACGTTCACCAGGTCAGTTTTCCTCCCATCCTCCGATATACCAAGCCCCTCTCACATTGACCTCCCACATCAACAGATTGTCCTCGAAATACATGACGACCTTCGTGATCTGTGTGCACTCACGTCCCCGCGCAGGTGTCACTTGCTTTCCGGCTCCCTCGAGGCTGTGGGCACCACGAGCAGGCTTCTCTGTCACAAGGATTGATGAACGTGAACGATGGACACGGGGCTGTCATCTGCGCTCCCTTAACTACACTCAAAATCGTTCGCTGGGCATCCACGACCATGAAGTTGCTGTCTCCAGCACCCCCTTCGTTCTTCGGGCACTGACTGAGTCACTGTCCCTTTTGTTCTTCCAGTGGGCTCTTCTCTTTCAGTTCCCTGGAGGGATTTTTGTTTTGTTTTCGCTCGTTCTGTGCTTTATCCTCATTATTTCTCTCTTCTTTTGTCAAAGATACCGGTCTGTCTTTACTTTCGGTTTTTCCCTCTGTGAAATACCTCTTCTTTAGCCATGGATTGGTGGTCGGTTTTTCGTAAGATCAGGAAGGCTATTTTCAGTGAGTAAGCTCCAGTCGTTCTCGCAGCACGTGAAGACACGCCGTGACTTATCGTCATTCCGTAGTTTTCATCGCCTTGACTAGCCTCGCATGGGCTGGTGTGCTCGGTTTCTATTTGGTGCGGGAGTGGAGTCGTTTCAATATCCTGCAACGTGAGTTCCAGCCTAGTCTCCGTTGATCGTGTAGGCTGATGGAGTGCCGCACTGTAGGGACCATCGTGATATCTATGATATCCGTGAACATGGTCACTGTGATAGTGCAATATCTCATGTACGTGTTTTGTTGCTCGACGGGGTTTAGGTACTGACTCTCATCGCCAGGATTGTGCTGCCATTCCGAGTGTGGAGGGACTTCATGCGGATGCTGTTCTTGCTCATCATTCACACCGGTGCGTCAGTTTTTGAATGCTTGTCGTGCGCCTGATCTTACCCATTGCATATAGCAACGTCCGTCTTGTACACGCTTTTCGGGCCAAACTTCTCTTGCAAGATCTTCGGTGAGTGACTTCTAGTTATGCGATGTGTTCGTTACCAATGGTTTCCCCTCAAAGCCTCGGTGTCCTGTCAAGATGTAGATCTCGCGTTTCTTGTAGCGTCTTGGACCATCACTGGTCTCTGTAAGCTTATCCAACTCTGCTGCTTCGCGTAATCGCTGACCTCTTTCCGGAATACCAGTCGTTGGTTATACAGTCTATCTATGCATAATGTCGCGCGTCCCGCGGCCTATACCCCAAATAACTCCAAACCTTCTCATCAGCAGTCGTCCTTCCTCCGTCGCTTCCGCAGATTCCGCCACTCACTTGCTCAACAACAATAGAGAGTCCCCTATGCGCTCCCGATCGTCTTTCGCCACGCCCCGTTCAATCGTCTCTCCCGAGATTTCTCCTGAAACCCGCATGGGTCCCCAGAAACTATACGTCGTCAACGGTGATCCCAACGTCGAGTCGCCAGACTCTGCCACGCCAACTGGAAGGAGCGTCGCTCCTTTCCTCCGCCCCGGCGGTTCGTACTACGGCGCGATGGGTACACCGCGAAGCGTCACTGCTTCTCCTGCGCCGACTTTCAGCACCCAGTCTACCGCCATGACCTCCCGCACTCCAATGGTTCCTGCTGCGACGTGGGACAACAGAGTTGGCCTAAGACGGTCCTCGCGCCCCGAGGCCCTCCCTCTGCCCAATCCGTTCATGGACCCGGTCTCGCGTCCTGGTACTGCAGATACCGCGTACACCGCACTCTCATTCGGCTCGAACTCATCTTCGTTCGGCCCGCGTGGAAACGGTCTCGTCAAACTGACTGCGGGGTATAACTCCAGCACGTCTTCGTTCGGACCGTGTGGGGACGCGTACATGAGCGGACCGGACACGGTCTACCTCTCGCCGTTCCAACTCTCCCCCGAAGACGATGGTGGGAAGACCCCACGTGCGCCGTCCAGCCCCGGGACCGAGTCCATCTACTCGCTGTACGACAGTCCCACTGACGACGAGAAGGAGTTGGACTTGGACGTGGACTTGGAGAAAGCCATGCCTGTGCCAGCGACGAGGGCATTCAACGCGCCGATGGTGCGACAGACGCTGTCGTCCCCCCCACGCATGCACACCGCGACGCCGCATTCTGTGCACTCCGTCGCGCCCAGCGTCGACTGGACCTCCGCCGAGCAGCGATCCCAGAGCCCCGCTCAAATCCAGCAGCAACAGGTGAACAGGATGCCCCCGCCGCCGTCGCCCGTGCACGCACGCGCGGCGAGCGACCCCGTGTACAGACCATACACCGCGTCCCCTCGCCTCCTCCACCCACAACACGCCTACCCACAACAACAACCAGACAGCAGAGACACCACCGTCCTGCTGCCGAACCCGTTCCCGATGGTCGGCGCGACGCACACGGTGCGGCGGTACGCTTCGATCGGGCACACACGTGCGCAGACGAGCTATTATGGGGTGCGGAACAACGTGCATTTGCAGGCTGCGATGGGGAGGGCGCCGCCGAGGACGCAGACGTACCCGGTCAACGTGCCGGGTGGGAAGAAGTCGGTGAGTAGGGCGGAGTGGAGGCAGTTGGTTATGAATGCTGCGTCGGGGCGGTGATCTTGAGGAGTGTGTCTTTGTTTGGGTGGTGGTGGTGTGGTATTGGACACTGCAGATGCTTGGACTGATAGCTTGAGGTGTAGGTGATGTGCTTACAATGTCGATTTGCGTACGACTGGTATGTCTGTGTGCGCAGTACACTCCACAAATATAATACTTTATTGGAGTGTCAATCTGAGGCCCTTCTCATGATGCCTGCTTGGTGTACAATATGCTACGGTGAACCCGTCCAACATCTCGGAGTATACCTGCTAACTGCGTTAGTTCTTGTCTCTTGAGCCCTGTTCAAGTTCATCCATGCGATCCTCGGTTTCAGAACGACTGAGGCCTGGTCTTGGCTTTGACTAACAGCTATAGGCACTGCCTAGCCGCATTCTGTTTGATATGAAATTTGAATAGCCCGTCTTCTCCTCGCGGTCTCTGTTCTCCGAATCTTCGCCACATTTACCAGCCTGTCTGGCCATACTCGATCGTCCTCTGCGCGATCGGCGATCATGTCTTCTGCTTCAAATGCTTCTGCTTCGAAGTCACCCTACCCAAGCTGGCACACACGCACACGACCACACATTCACCCCCACGTTCGCCTCTCTCTGCTTCCTCGTCACGCACTCTTCACAAGGATACCCCACCGGGTTCACCCTCGCATTCTTCCACCCCAAGCATCGCCATCGACGCACGCGTCCTCGAGCTCCTCCCATCTGACGACTCCGACGGGATCGCGGGTCTCCGAGTCGTCAGACATTCGATAGATGCATATGGCGGTTCAAGCTTACCCGACACTGGAGCGTATATGAACACGCGAACGGTGACATGGCGGGTGAAGCAAGCGAGGACGGAGCAGGTGTACTGCGTCCCTGCAGTGAACGGTGACACGACGCATAGAGAAGAACTTAAGTGAAGGTGGTGAGCGTGCAAGGGTATGATGGGTCAAATAGGGAGCTCGAGGAGCCCGTGCAGGGCCTCACGTACGTCCCAGACGCGTTGTGGGAGCTGATTGGATTGGGAGGAGAGGGGAGGAATGATTATGTCAAGGGAGAGGAGGATAGGGAGTTAATTGAGAGTGTCAGAGCGGTTCTGGGAATAGATCGGAGACAGGGCGTGACCCTGGTGATACAGCATCATTAGGCGTGATGATGGTTAATGTCTATTTAGTAGAGTTCGAATAATTACAAGGTCCAAATGTACAAACCCAAACCTAAGCCGCGAGACCCGAACACTTCTATCAATACATGGAGTTCCTCGGACTCGGAGTTGGTCAGTTAGCCCAGTCTGAGACCCAGCGCAAACCCAGCGACGAACGAAGCCCTCTGTTGGAAATCTGCCGTCAAGAAATGGATGATGCCACCCAGGAGCGACCTGATGGTAGGAGCCCTGGCTTGCCCCTGCGCATCTTTTGTGAACACCAAATTCTCGAAGCGCTGCGACATGCGTGTCCAGTCCACCCTGACCAGCGACTGCGATCCGAGGTACTGCGCAAACAATACAAGGTGAGTCCGGCATACCAAGGTACTTGAGTAGTAGTGTGGTGCGGTACCTGAAGGAGGACAAAGATGGCCCCGAACGCAAAGGCCAAGAGCTTTGCACCATTTTTGACAAACACGCCAGCGCACACGCCGCAGACGGTGCCAAACGAGAGTTCGTATAGGTTGACAGATGAGGGAGGTGGTGGCGGCAGGGGCGCAGGTTCAGGAGGGCCATGAGAAGGGGCGGCAAGGGGGGCGCCACCATTGGAACCAGGCACGTCTGTGATAGAGCGGAGAAGAAAATCGAGTTAGTGAATTGTCGGCGTAATGCAATAGAGGGGGTGCGGCATGTGCAGCTGGCAGCGTCGGAGCAGATGGGGTACGTACCGTCGCAGTGGATGGTAGAAGCAGGTTGGTAGAGGGTGAGGGCTATGCCGATACCCGCGACAGCGGCGAGGGAAGAGAAACGCAACCTGAGGGCATTTGTAGCGTCTGGGTAGGGTGTGTTGTGGCGGAATGGGATAGGTGCAGGCACAGAGATGGGTGAATTTGTTGAGAAGAGAGGGACAGAGCGAGTCGGCGTCGAATACCTGGATACGAGGTCGACATGAGGACGGTAACGAGGTGCTCCTAGGATTCTAGTGAGCAGGGATGGACGCCGCGAGATGGAGGACAACATGGTAGTTGCTCAAAGAGAGTGTAACGTCACGCGCCTCTTGCCTCAACCTGCGGGACACTAGTACCAGCGGCATCTGTTCTTCCTGACCCATCTTTATCGAGCATAGAATGCAACGGGCCACTCGTCGCGCAATGGCTGTGTCAACTTCTTGCGCTGTACTCGGTTTGTTGCGGTACAGCGGCTGATGGTATGAGCTTTACTGGCCCTAACTAGCTCTCGCTAACTAAATAGGGCCGTTTTCTCTACCTTTTTACGACATCCCGGTCACAAGCCGTCTGTTGTCCAATGTCCTCTGCTTCCCAGTCAACAAGTCTCTGCAAGTTCCGCGGTGGTAGCGGAACTCGTGTGCTAGTACTCTCCTCTATCCTTACCGGGCTCATCTTTCCGACCACCCAACATGCCTGTCTCTTTCCCATCGAGATGGTGCCACTCGGAATACACTCCAGGCGCGCAACAAACGGCACAAACGGACATTCCAGCGCGGCAGCTCATCTTGTTTCTGCGCTTCTTCTCAAATCACTCGTGTTCTCTCTGCGTCCGACCCCTTCCTATCACGCCACTCATGACAACGTTGTAGATCTCAAGGTTCAGACCCTGAGCCGCAGTATCATATAAAGCCTCGCTTTGAGCTCTTCCTGTTCTTCATCACGTCTTTCAACGCAACGCAACCAAAACAAACATACGTTCTTCGTTCTCGAGCTCGTCGTTAACCATGCCCCTCATCGACGTCTCTACTACGTCTCGTTCTACTATGGCCCTGGCTTCTATAACCAGCCAAATCAAACCTCTTCACTCGCAGAGCGAGTCACAGCACGCATGTGTCAATTACGGTCCCGGGCCTACTTGTGGCACATGCCACGGCAAGGAGGGCGTACATGCTCCTAATTGCCCTTTCAACCCCAACGTCGCAAAGTAGACATACACAGCCTGTAGAGGAACTATTCTACACTGTCTAGGTACGTTCAGGCATCCCGCCAGATGCGACGCCACAGCTAATATCGTCTTTGTGCGCCGTGTAGAACCCCCCCACTAGGAGGCAGCGCCTCTCCATCACTGTCTCCGTTTTGCATCATCCAATTTCCTTCTACTCTGTTTATCTGTGTATCACCCATGTATTGTTATTCCAAAGCTCGCATTCCACACTGCCACTGGCACCTCGTATCTTTCATATTCCTCACACTACCCACTGTTCCACTACGTCCATCTCTTCGTCCTATCTAGTTGTCTTCATATCATACATCCGTCCACTATCTTCCCTGACTGCTTGTATAGTATCACATAATCATGCATCACACATTGGATGCTAGATGGGCCTGTCACAAGCCAGTAGTGTTGTGACGTCACGCGCTGCCGAGGTCGTTCAGTAGACGTGGGCGCTTGGATTCACTTTTCCGAGTCTTTCTTTCTTCCTTCTCACCACGACAGTCCTCGAGCTGACTCGCTGCTCAGTCATCAAACACACGCATCCTTGCTAGCTATGTTGTGAACACACGTCCCATGACTCACCCGTCTTTCTAGACGGATGCAAAATATTCCCGCCTTGCCGGCTGGTGTCTACTACGATTCTGGGCGCTACGACCTGGAGGCTTCTAGCAGCCATGAACAAAAAACGTCTGGACGTACCAGGGATTGGTGAACCTCAGTATCTCTTGCTGTGGTTTGGCCTCGAGGTCCAAGCAAGACACAACGGTCATGCTTCCGGGCGGAGATTTGCTGACATCAGGCTGGCAGCACTGTTATCCGACTAACGAGGGTCCAAGTCTCGGTGACCGATAATTTCGTCGTCCCGGAAGGGATTACCTCGCTATGCCATGCGTTCACTATATGTCTAATTTCTTTTGTCGCCCTTGCACTGGCCTGCTGTGCTATTGTTTGGACGGTCACATTCAGCTTATTAGGAACGCGGTTCCCTCATGTTTAGTTGTGTGAGTCCAAATTGACGCACAGAGAACAGGATCCTGGAAAACTATATAAAGGCCTCGTTCGAGAGCTGGAGATTCTTATACCAACACACTCGACCCACCTCAACTTTTTCATCACTCCGTCGTCCGAATCGTCACAATGGCAAACGACAACACCTCCTCAGACGCTACGGCCAATGCTAGTAATAGTAGCAGGCCCCCCGCGTGTGCTCACTGCGGATGGAGGGGAGCTCACGATCCTAAGTGCCCATTTGGGCCCAACGCGGGCTCGACTCCATCGCCTAAGCCTGAGCCGAAGAAGTGAGAATCAAGTACGTATACGTTCTTGGTTGGCTGGGCATTATGACGGCAAGCGCTGACGGTTTGGTCGTGCAGCTCAAGTCGAATGGGTGGTGACTTGAAGTCACGAAACCATCCTGCCCGAGTTGTTTATCGAGCTCTCTTCCTTGTTTCCATTAGTGTTATTTCATTCCATTTTTCGTTGCTTCCATCTTCTTAGATTATTGTTATCGTAGGCTATGCTGCATATCTCGGGACACTATGTCTTAACTTTTGTCCACGTCATCATGGTATCTGATTTCCATCCAAGTTACCAGCCTTGTTATTTGTACTACCACCATCCACTACCACCATCCGTTATACAACACTTGTTTAACAGCCAGTCAGCATTTTGTAGATCCGTTCTGTACTGTGTACATTATCAGTATCGAGCGAGCTATCCGACTCGATACCATTGAACGCCACCACGGGCACTGGCACGTCAAGGCGTTCAGTAGTTATGGGCGTTTGGACCATCACCGTGCTTCTCTTTTGACACGTGTATCACTCATGCATGTACGGTGTACCTATGTTCTGTACCGGTGACAGCTTTGTCCTCCGATTGATGACAACTAAGTATGCTTTGACTCAACGTCCGACTCGTCGTCCGTACTTACCTTCGATGTCAATGCTGTGTCGTGACAAGCTGCGTAAATATTTGCGCATAGTAGTAGCGCTGTGTAGCTACATGGATACATACCGTCCCGATTTTTAGAACGCACTCAAAGGTCTGAGCGAATCCACACGCTTCGAAATGCTGAGCGTCTGAGGCGATCTAAGAAGCACCCTTCCTTTCCTGGAAAAAACACGCTCCCGATCGTCGAAGCGCCCACAAAGTTTCTGCAGTAATAACCAGTTCTTCGAGTGCTCTGCTCTTCACTTACTCAACTTCCCTCAACCTCCCATTCACCTCCTCTCTTTCAAAACAAAATGGGTCGCAGAGCGAAAACGAAACAAGGCGACCCGGCGCCGTTCGTAGACGGACCAGGCCCGTCCGCGAAAAAACTGGGCAAGCGAAAAGCTGAAGACGAGGGCCCGGCGAAGGCGAGCGTGAGCGTGAAGAAGCAGAAGGCGGACGGTGGAAAACCTGTCAAGGGTAGATCCACAGAGGATGTGAACGTGAAGGCGAAGAAGTCTAAGGGAGCAGCAGAGACGAAGAAAAGTGCGAGTAAGAGTGCGAAGGGGAAGCGGAAACCTGTGGATGAGGCTGAAGAGATGGAGGATGCTGCTGGAAGTACTGAAGGGTGGGAGGATGTGGATGATGGTGTTGATTTGAAGGCTGCGAAGAAGTGAGTTTGTGTTCTTATCAAGGCTCATTTGTATTGTACTGAAGGAAATATTTTGCGTCTTAGGTCTCTATTCCATGACAGTGACGATGACGATGTCGGCGTCATTGGAGATCTCGATGACCTCGAGATGGACGACGACGATGAGCTAATGTGCGTATCCCCTTCCTCCTCGAGAGTTTGTCCAAACTTAATTTTTTGTATCACTATCTACCTTGCAGGGACGACGACCTCTTGCGCGGAAATGTACAAGAACTCGACCTCGGTTCTGACTCGGACGAAGAGTCCGAACCCGCGCCCGTCCGCCTCAAAGGCAAAAAATCTAAACAAGCTGCCCGTCCAGCGAAAATCATCCCCACAGGGTCCGACGCCTCCTCCTCTAACGAAGATGACGAAGCCTCCGACGATGAGCCAATCACCATGGCCAACATGGAAGCTCGTTCGCGTGCTTTGGACGCTAAAGCCATACGGGATGCTGCGTTGGACATCGAGGAGATGCAAGCTGCTGAACGTGAGGGTGCGGAAGGGGATGACGACTTTGACGGAGAAGAGGACGAAGAGGGTGAGGCAGAGGAAGATGAGGAAGGGTTCTCGTTACCCTCTGCGGCAGAAAGGGAAGAGGAGATGGCTGCGGGTGGACCACAAGTACATGTAGTTCAGCGAAGGATGAGAGAGTGTACTCGCATTCTCGGAAACTTTAAAAAGTTTGGTGCAAAGGGCCGGTATGTTGCTTTGATTTCGTGAGTAGGAAGATGATCTAACCTCTCTCGTAGGCCGCGGTCGGAATATGTCGCGCAACTCATTGCAGACATTGCTAACTACTATGGCTATAATGACTTCTTGACAGAAAAGTTGTTCCAATTGTTCCCTGTATCCGAGGTACGTAATACCACCTCTTTTGCGTGTTGTTTGCGCTCAAAGAACTGTCAGGCAATCGAGTTCTTCGAAGCAAACGAAGTCCCGCGACCCGTCACCATCCGCACCAACACTCTCCGCACACGCCGCCGCGACCTCGCTCAAGCCCTGATCAACCGTGGTGTCAACCTCGAGCCCATCGGCAAATGGACCAACGTCGGCCTCCAAATCTTCGAGTCCAGCGTCCCTGTCGGTGCCACCCCCGAGTACCTCGCAGGTCACTACATGCTGCAAGCCGCCTCGTCCTTCCTTCCTGTCATCGCTCTGGGGCCTCAGCCGGGTGAGCGCGTGCTGGACATGGCGTCGGCGCCGGGAGGCAAGACGACGCATATGGCTGCGTTGATGGAGAATACGGGTGTGGTGTTTGCGAATGACGCGAATAAGGCGCGGACGAAGAGTCTGACTGCTAACGTGCATCGCCTGGGGTGCAAGAACGTGGTCGTGTGCTCGTACGATGGCAGGGAATTCCCCAAGGTCATGGGTGGGTTCGACAGAGTCCTTTTGGACGCGCCGTGCAGTGGTACGGGTGTCATTAGCAAGGACGCTAGCGTGAAGACGAACAAGGTACGTTCTCCCTTAAATCCGCTCAATTGCTACTTACTGACCCCGTACTCACAGTCAGAACGCGACTTCACTCTCCTCTCCCACCTCCAAAAGCAGCTCATCCTCTGTGCGATCGACAGCGTCAGCCCCGATTCCAAGACCGGCGGCTACCTCGTCTACTCGACATGTTCCGTGACCGTCGACGAGAACGAAGCCGTCGTGGACTACGCCCTGCGGAAACGCCCCAACGTCAAGCTCGTCGACACGGGCCTGTCGTTCGGCAAACCGGGATACACGAGCTACCGCGGGAAGAACTTCGACCCGAAGGTCAACCTCACGAGACGGTTCTACCCGCACATGCACAATATGGATGGGTTCTTTGTGGCGAAGTTCAAGGTGGAGAAGCGGACGAAGGTGGAGAAGCGCGAGGAAGCGAGTGTGGGTGTGAATGGGGAAGTATTGCCGGTGGAAGTGAATGGGGAGAGATTTGCGTTCAACGATGAGGAGGATAGGCCTTACCTCGAAGGTATGTGCCGCTATAGCAGAGTCTCCGCATTCATTACTCACGATGGCTATGTTTTGCAGAGTCGAAGCGCAAGAGCCTGAAAGCAAAAGGAATCCGCGTCCGCCCCCGGACGCAGTCCAAACCCACCGCAGCCCTGGTTCTCGAAGCCACCGCCTGAAAGCGCCTCGGAGGCGGTTTGTATACACCCCGGTGGGATCGCGCGCCCATCCAACTCAATTGCGAACTTATGTCCGTCGTGTAGGTATGACGTATTTGTGTGTGTACTCTCGTATCAGGTGCTCTGCTGTATAAACTATGCATAAATGCAAACACCCACGAATGTGTTGTTTCGAACCTCCGTTCGGTGGCTGACCGTGGCAAGGGGTGCAAGATTGTCGGATGGGTTTCCGAGTCCGCATCCTGTATCCCCCGATCCCTCTTCGTACCCCCACCCGGGACATTGATCAACCTGAATCAGAGCGTACAAACCCCTGCAACCCTCTGCCCTGCCCTTTGCCCTCCGGCGGGATGCTTGGTAAAAATATGATAGCAAGCTCATTGCTCAAGGAACAAATATTCACGCACACCGAGTCCTGCGGGAAAAACTGGGCCCTCGGATCGATGAACGTCGTTCCGAATCCGAAGTCTCGCGAGTCGCTATCGTGGAGTCACGGTTGGTTCGGTCTAGGTTTGCAAGACGTCGAGCTCGGCTCAGAACGTCCGAAAATCTGGAATTTCAGCAGATGACGTTCGAACTAGGCGGTGGTGGGTTTCGAGTCAGTCCGAATTCGAATATGATATATGAAGGTGAACAGCGGGCATGGTAGGATCATACGATGGGCAAGGGAACATTCCTTGGTCGTTGCTTCGTGCAGTTGTGGCGCGATACAACGCGACGGACTTCCGTGCTCAACATATTCGCCCATCGAGTCCAGAATGTACGACGAACACGAACACGAACAACAACAACACCGCCGGCCATCATGATCTTCCTCGCTGACCAATGATATCGCCGAGTCAAAGAGACAACGGTGCAATCTGTCGTCATCTAGTTTCACCCGCTGTTGGTTGTATGGATGATCGATGATTCTTGCTTGCATAGTTGCGCGCGCCGTGTCGCAAATCTCAGCGACGTGTGTGTACGAGACCAACCGCAATCCGAATCGAGCACAACACGCCATCCGACGTTTCGGTATGACATCAGGGTATCATTTTGTCTCGTGTAGTGTGGCCCAGCAGAGCCACGGCAGATTGAGAAATCAAAAGTTGATGTTGTGCGTAAAGCGCCGGATTGATGGGGCGCCCCCGCAACCCGAGCCGAGCAAGCGGAGATAAGCGCGCTTCCCCACAGTCGGCTGGCGGCCACGCGTCGTTGTCTTTGCCACCACCAT
>SGPM01000295.1:0-34648 GCA_004802725.1 Antrodiella citrinella
ACCTTTGCATGCAGGAATCTGATGCGAGCTCCTGCCTCTGGGCGAGCCTGGGAGGGGTTAGTCTAACCATGAAACTACGTTGTTCAAATTGCTGATAATCATTTTCCACCTTCTAGGCATNTNNCTTTTTAGACACCATCACTCTCGAGGCCTGGCCCTTGTGTTCGAAGAATTTCTCGGAGGTTTGTACTTGGTTTATTGTGTTATGCTCTTGGTACTTTGTACTGACACTGTCCGGATGCCAATATGTCATCCGAGATGCTGACCCGGACATCCGGGATGTTGCCTTGGACGTCCGAGATGATGTTCAGGAAGTTACCTTAGACGTCCGAGATGCTGACCCGGACGTCTGGGATGTTGCCTCGGATGTCTGGAATGTTGCCCCAGACATCCGAGACAATGTCCGGGATGTTGACTCGGACGTCTGGAATATTGCCCCAGACGTCCGAGATGATGTCTGGGATGTTGACTCGGATGTCCAAGATGGTGCCTCGGACGTCTGGAATATTGCCCCAAACATCCGAGATGTTGCCTCGGATGTCTGGAATATTGTCCCAGACGTCCGAGACGATGTCCCAAACGTCCGAGACGATGTCCGGGATGTTGACTCGGACGTTCAGGATGTTGACTCGGACGTTCAGGATGTTGCCTCGGATGTCTGGAATGTTGCCCCAGACATCCGAGACAATGTCCGGGATGTTGACTCGGACGTCTGGAATATTGCCCCAGACGTCCGAGATGTTGCCTCGGACGTTCAGGATGTTGACTCGGACGTCCAGGATGCTGACCCAGACATCCGGACATGATACCAGGGTGTCCGGACATGATACCAGGGTGTCCGGACATGATACTAGGGTGTCCGGACATGATACCAGGGTGTCCGGACGTCCGGACACCCATGTTACATGTACTTAGTAGTCCTACCCGACCGGACACCTATACAGCTGTCGAGACACCCATAGAAAATGTGCCGCTGAGTGTCTGAGTGTCCGGACACTTATGTAAGATGCTGCCCCGGACATCCGGGGGCCCATGGCACTTGTACAAGCATATTCTGTGCTTCGGATGGCCTTGAGAGACATGTAGAGATGTCATATAGTGTGCTATGGCCCTATAATATTACCTGTTATATGTCCGGACATCTATGCTTACCTGTCCGGCTGGTAGTGCCAGTGGTGTCCGGGCCCTCAAGTGATATAGCGCCCTGGACACTCCGGACACCCATGTCTAATGCTGGCCCGGATATCCGGGCGGCCAACCCATATGGGGAGATACATACGTGGGACCCTGTCCGCCTGACCCATGTGATATGGTGTCCGGACACCATCAGCTGACCATATCATATGGGGAAATCTCGGATCGTCGGCCGCACGTCCGGCCATCATATTATATGGCCTAATTGGGATTAAGCTTGACCATCTTATATGTACTAACCGACTGAATACGCTCCATTTCATGCATTCTTCATGACAGCGGACCGTGAAACGCGATTCGTGCTGTCTGGAGCGGAGTACTACCATGAATGCGCTTTAGCTGCAAACGAAGACAATCGACATGTTTCCGAACACATCGCAATGGATTTGCGTGGTGAACAAGACACCTGCAATGACGATGACATCACACCGGAAGGACCAGATTTGGAAGATGAGGTGGTACCAATCTTCACCGACGAAGGGTTGCAAGCGTTGCAGCGCAATTTGAAGACGAAACATAGTGACCTATTCGGCTTGACGGCGGTCCAGGCCGGTCAGCATGCCAAAGTATTCCCAACGTCACATATCTCTTGGCCGGTGGAACAATCTCTCGACGCGCGGCGTGGAACTGAACAGGACAAGCACAACCTTCATGTTTGGCGTGAGCAGATGAAGCATAACGTTGCCGTCCTAAACATACAGCCACATACACACGAACGAGCTGATGAAGTCCAACCGTCAACGTCTCGCATGACCATGTCGGATACGGACGACCGCATCGACGACAGCGGTACGGTGTCGTATGTCGCGCCTGAGGCCCCACTGTTGTCTGTGGATCCTTCATGTCTCCGTGATGATCAATTCAGAGCGTACAACATCATCTTGTGGCACTTGGAGCAGACTCTTGCGGGAAAGGTTCCGCCACCGTTGCGAATGATCATTTACGGCGAGGGAGGGACAGGAAAATCAAAGGTGATACAGACAGCGACAGATGCGTTCAAGGCGAAAGGTGTGTCTTATCTATTGGTGAAAGCGGCATACACTGGTATTGCGGCATCGCTAATTGACGGGAAAACGACGCATGTCATCGGTCGAATCAGTGTCGGCAGGCACGGAGAGTTGACTATGGAGGCGAGAGCAAAATTGCAACGGCTTTGGCATGACGCGAAGTATCTCGTTGTCGACGAGTTTTCTATGATCTCAAAGTCGTTTTTGGCCCAGCTCTCAGCTCACATTGCAATAGGCAAAGAAGGTTGTGGGGACGCGACGGACGACTCGTTTGGGGGTGTCAACGTTGTCCTAGTAGGAGATCTTCACCAATTTCCACCCGTTGCGAAGGGACCGGCGGAGGCATTGTTTCGTGCAACGAGCACCGGCGTCGAAAACCCAATATTGATGCAAGGTCGGGCAATCTACGAGGAATTCAAAGTGGTTGTCATTTTGAAGGAGCAGGTGCGCGTTATAGACACGACATGGTTAGACTTCCTCCACAAGCTACGCGATGGAACCCTGAAAACCACAACGGATCTGGAAGTCGTACACACCCTCGCGCTCGATGACGCACGGTGTTCGTTCACTGACTTCACTGCGAGTCCTTGGATGGACGCATGCCTCATCACATCCCGGCATTGTGTGCGTGTGCAGTGGAATGCAGCGGCTGTGCATGCGCTATGTGAACGAACTCGTCAGCGAATGTATTGTATCGATGCAGAAGACCGTATGAAAGGCATGCCGCTCAATTTGGAGGAGAAGTACGCACTGGTTGCTCGAGCACGTACAGAACACGACCGTTCGAAGAAGGATCTACCGGAATCAGTGGACATTGTGAAAGGAATGAAGGTGATGGTGACAACGAACCTGGAGACCGACTTGGACATGGCGAACGGGGCGCGCGGCACCGTGTTCGATATTATTCTACATCCACAGGAGCCTGAGAAGGGAGAGGAGTCGATTGCACCATTGCACCATCTTCCGCTGTGCATTCTCATCAAGATGGACCGAACGCGGTGATGAGACTCACGGCTCGCTGGTACCGGATACGCCCATAGGAGACCATTTTAGCATTATTCCGCGGCACTTCGGACCTCTTCGAGTCGATTCTACGATACGTCGGACCCTTCCTATACGATTCTACGATGCGTCGGACCCCTTCGATTCGATTCTACGGTGCATCGGACTTCTTCTACTCCCTTCTACTCATTCCCTATAGTTCTTCTTGCGATGTTTCGATTCGGGCTTTACGATGCGTCGGACCTCTTCGAGTCGATTCTACGATACGTCGGACCTCTCTGCTTCGATTCTACGATACGTCGGACCCTTTCTATTCGATTCTATGATGCGTCGGACTTCTTCTATTTCCTTCTACCCTTTCACCCCAACCCCTCTTGCGATGTCCCGGTTCGAGTTTTGACGAAACTCGGACATCTCCGGACTTTCGTCGGACGCTTCCGTACCTATTTTCGAGTGTGTTTCGGGTGTTTCCGAGGCCTATAAGTAGCACGATCATGTACTGTAGCAAAAAACAAGAGATCCCCGCCCCTTTTTCCCCCACTTACTCGGAGAGTCAGAAGCACTTGCGTGCGGTCCCGGGACTACTGCGTACGTTTCCGTTTTATTGCGTTCACCTTTCTATTGCATCCCCCATTGCTATGTTCACCTTCTACTGTGTTCCTTGCGTTTACTGCGTTTTTACTGCGTTTCTTGCGTTTCCTGTGTTTTCTACTGCGTTTCCCTCGTTCCCCTCGTCGCGTTTTACCCTTCGAACACGGTCCGATCCCTCCGAGGCCATCCCCTTGCCTACGCGGGAAGTCCGAGTTTCATATCTCGGACTTCGCCAGAGCCATTAGCGCGAATCTTGGACCCTCCCGGACCCCCTCGGACCCCCATCGGACCCTCATCGGACACTCTCGGACCTATTTCGGGCCTCTCCCTTACACTCCTTTCTACGTTCGAGTACCTCGGCCTACCTCTACGACTCCTCCCCAAACGCCCTTACGTGGTACCCCTCTGCCAGGAGTTCTCCCATTGTTGGGTGTGTTCTCCCGCGCTTAGGAGCCCGTCCGGTGCATCATTTGTGGAGCCCACCGCGAGGGGTGTAAAGGTTTTAAGTTTGCCAGGACTCCCCCTATCATTCCTTATCATCACAATCTTTCGAGTCATAGAGATCGCGGGTCGCTGCTGCGCGTATCGCGTGCGTTGTACGTTTATTCTCGGACCTTGCGCCCTACGATCGACGGCCCCGGACCGCATTTTAGAGACGATCGATCGGACTCTACGGTCTATCGATCACGCTCTGGAGTTCAGCGGATATAGCAGCACACGTCGCCACCTCTCCGGAAATAGCTCAGGGCTTACAGTACGCACTCCCGCTCATTAATCTCGGGTATTTTCGGACCTCGTAGATCCCGCTCGGCCTACCAGTACAGGCATAATACGACTTTAGCTATCTGTTCGTGATATCCCTTCCCTCTTTTCATCAGGACCGCTCCCCTTTTGCCCAGATTCGATTCCTCCCAGCTTCTGCTCCTACCTCCGCATTTCCGAGCTTCCTCCCCGCCTACTGCGTTCTTCGTTGTCCTGCATTCGATTCTATTGCGTTCACCTTCGATTGTGTTCCGAGTTGCTACTTTTGCCTTCTACTGCGTTCGTTGCATTTGCTGCGTTTCTACAGTTTCCCTGTGTTTATCGCGTTTTTACCGGTTTCGTCGCTTCGTTTGACGTTCTCGTTATTTTTCAGCCCCTTCGTTCTCTTCTCCCCTACCCCGTTATCGATCCGAGAACATTATCGAGACTCTCTAGCCCCTCCGAGCCGCGCCCCGGACCATCCTTGGTACTCCTACACAGTGTTCTAGTGGGCTACCGAGAGCCGCACCGGACGCTCTTGGATCCCGTTCGAAATCCTTCGGACCTCTTTCGGACTCCTTCGGACCTCTTTGGGACTATCCCAGTGCTATTGCCAAGTCCTGGTAACCTCACCGTTCCGTCTCGCACCATTTCCGATATCGATAACCGCAGGACCCAGCTTGTTCGTCTTCACCTGGGACTCCCTCGAATCACCTTCGGACCTCTTTCGGACATCTTCGGACCCATTTAGGACTACCCCAGTGCTACTACCAAGTGCAAAGAACATCACCGATCCGTCTCGCACCATCGCCGATCGCGACAGCCGTAGAGCCCAGCCTGTCCGCCCCAACCGCCGTTTCACGTTCTATACTGTTCAGAGCTACTTCGGACCCCCTTCGGAGCTATTTCGGACCTTCATAGTTCTATTACGGAGTACACGCACTTCAGTGTACCCAAAATATACCCACTTAGGTCTAACATAACAGCCAATAGATGTACCTCAGAGGGTGGTTTTCCAGTGGAAGTGCAGGCAGTCTGGAAGTCTAGGAAGCCTGTGGAAGGGTCTGTGGAGGCTTCTGTCAAACCCTTCCACCCTTCCATTTCTACACTTCCACACACTTCCACACACTTCCACATATACTTTTCCATTGTCCACAATACTTTTCCACACACTTCCATCCTTCCATCCTCCTTGACCTGGTGTCAGGGGTCCCTTGGCTCAAAATCTGTTAAAAATACACCTAGAGGGTGAGATTCAGGCTGTATATATATGTGTATCCCACTTTCATGTTTTGATGCTATAGCTGTGTGAGTGTTCCACCTTGATCATTGCATGGACATACAAATCAGGGCTTTCAAAACTGTTGTCAATATGATGTTTCATGGGACATGCATCTGGGACAGGGTACATCTATCTTCTGATCCTATACTCCAAAGCACTTTTATAAAGGATAGAATACCAAGTTATCTCCATACTACTGTGCAGTGTAGTGATAATGAAGAAAAATACAAGAATAGAAGACTTGGTGCTGTTTTTTCTTTGCCTCCTTCTATCTCATATTGACTAGATGAGATTTAACCCTGAGAAGCAGTATCCATTCTTTTTGTTTATTGACATCCAATTTACCACTTCTTGCATATGGAAGGGGTATACCCTTCCACTCATCTCAAGATACCACTCTTCCATCCATGTTGTGGGGAGGGTGCACCCTTCCAAGCCTCTCTCATGGAAGGCTGCACCCTTCCAAGCCTCTCTCATGGAAGGGTGCACCCTTCCAAGCCTCTCTCATGGAAGGCTGCACCCTTCCAAGCCTCTCTCATGGAAGGCTGCACCCTTCCACTTAATTCATGTGGAAGGGTGCACCCTTCCAAGCCTCTCTCATGGAAGGCTGCACCCTTCCAACTCATTCATGTGGAAGGGTGCACCCTTCCAAGCCTCTCTCATGGAAGGCTGCACCCTTCCACTTAATTCATGTGGAAGGGTGCACCCTTCCAAGCCTCTCTCATGGAAGGGTCCTCTCACATAAAGAGGTTTACCTTTACACTACAATCCAAGTAAAAATTACCTGTGAACTTCATGTGCTGTTTATTCTTAGAGGATTGAACTCACCTTCTGTCACATCAATTCATTCAAGCACACACTGTGGTCTTTCTTTTAGATACTGGGTCATTGAAAAAAGACAAGGATATATAGGTTGTACAGGTATATGACAAGAGACATTTATCTTATTTCAGAAGTGCGGTCAGCTCTGCAATACGCTTATCTATCATCGTCACACGCTCAATTTCCTTCTCAATCTCATCTACCTCCACTGTGCCCATCGCAGCCTCCCTCATCATGTCATCAAGCCCAGCCTCAATCTCGGTCAACTGTGATTGCAGTTGCGTACGCTCATGGAGTATCTCGCGTTGAGCTTTCTCCTGGTTCTGTCGCTTGAGGTCCGACAGGCCTTGCTGCAATTTTGCCAGACGTGCACGGGCATCGGGGCTGATACCACTGGTGGAGGGAGTGAGTTTCACAGATGATGAGCTCGCTTCCGCATTGACATGCGCAGCCTGAGACGACTGTGCTGTATGGGAGGTGATCTTCCGCGCAACTGGACGAGGCGCAATTGGAGGAGGTACGCCGGCAATGACAGTTGGCGGATCTTCGACTCGAGCCCGGTCTGCCTTCTGTCTCTTCTCCACTCTACCTTCTTCCACGGAATGGTCTCCCTCTGTCACATCTTTCGTTGTTCGCTTACGTCCCAACACAACCGCAGCCCCATCTTCATCTGGCGAGTCTCCGCTCTCGTCGTCGGCGTCACCAGCGTCGTTGTTAGTCACTGCCTGCAGCTGCGCTTCTTCCGATACCAGACCACCCTTTTCCACTCCCGCCCACTTGCCGACAGTCTCTCTGTACGTCCGTGACTCCCACACACGAAGAAGAACCTTGCCCCTTTCGTTCACGACAGTAGGGATCTGCGCATAGTCTCGTGTATTGACTGCGTACGATTTTTCAACTACGAAACTGTTAGATTGAAGTTCTAAATACGAATAATATCTGGGAATTGCTTACGCTCAGTCCAAGGTTCAAACATCCATCCACCGCCCTCTGTGATGGGTCCTGTTGGTTTGGAAGCGTTCTTGTACGCTGGACCGGGAATTTGGGCTAACGGAGCGGCGTGAGGGATGTTAGTCACTCGCATTTGATGTGATACGCTCCAGTCAGCCCAATTTCGACCAGGAAATAGGTTCTGGACGACGCCGGGGCCCATTGCTTGTCCTATTATCTCTTAGTGCATATCGGGTTCGGTATGTCATGACACGTACCAAGACGAAGTCGCATATGTTGCATATATACACGATTTGAGATATCTCGCCTGCTCTGCTCAGCCGCCGCCGTCGCACGCGCGGTGACTTTGCTTTTGACGGCATTGGATGACTGGCCTGCTGCGAGCTGAGGAGAGATTTTGTACATCTCATGCATCGGACGAAGTGGTTGACGTGGAATCCAGCCAGCTCTCTGCAACTTGAGTTGACTACGAAGACGGTTGACATCAGTCTATAGGTTCGAACGAGAGATATTGCACATACCTGAATGCTGTGGTCAGATACAACGTCAGCGGCTCCATGATATCGTGATGAGAAGTCATCAACTCCTCGACATCTGTTGTGTTTCCCCAAAATTCGAGGAACGAGTTGCCATGGAGGTCCATACCTGGATGTACAATCATGCCGAGCATGTGTGTCCCATGTCGTGCCCACACATTTGCCTACAAATCGGTCAGCACTTGGCATCGCTTCAGTCCGCGTAACAACTCACTCCTCGGGACATGGATTTACTAAGACGGATCAGCCTCGCTTTGAGCTTGTCGTCGTCCCAGAAGCCCTCCATGTGGCTAGGTCCGTCTTCCACATTAATCCTCACANTTTCCCAGAAATCTTCGGCAGCCTCTTCATCTCCAGCAAGATTGGCGAGGGTGTTCTCCCACCCTTCTTGAACTCTCTTCATGTAGTCTTTCGGCGGTTCTAAGACAGAGTCAGTATGCGTCTGCGATCTCGTTGATACAATTTGCTTACCATCTACACGTGCTTTTGTCGCCGGGTCCGCCGCGAACATCCTCTGAAACAGATTCCAGTTGCTTTCTTTAGGGATCGCAATCTTATACCCCAAATACCCCGGAAACGACTCCATCGGTTTCCGGAACATCCTCGAGTACACCGAAAACACCCCTTCCAAGATCTCCTTCAATTCCTCCATGTGCTTCACCCCTGTTTTCGACAACGGCCCAGGTTTGAACTTGATAGCGTTACCACGTAGGAGTCCCTCGTTGTCGGTAACAATAGTTTTGAGCTTGCCGATATAACCCGCTGCCTCCTTTTCGAGGTCGGAGTCTACATCTGATGAGTCGCTGGGGTCGACTTCCGCGCCGCCTTCCGATGCCACCTTTCTAGTCCTCGACTTCTTCTTCTTTTCACTTCTCTTCTTGCTACCGCGCTTGGTCTTCACCGCTGCACTGGGCTTCTCACCAACCGCCCTTTGTTTTCCCTTCGCCTTAGTAGACAACCCAACTTCCGACTCGGACTCGACATCCTTCTCTAACTCGTCTCCCTCCTCAGACGTGTCATCCTCTAGTGATTCAGCCCCTTCGTATGTCGTCCGTCGGTGCCGTAAAGTGTCGGCGAACTCGTCAACTCCGACATCGTCGCTACTGGGCATTCCGTCATCCATGGAGATGCCTAGCGGACGCGCTACGCGAGTCGTTCTACGGGGGAGCTCAGATCCGAGATCCTTAGACGGCATCGATTCCGCGACCAATACGCCCTGAGAAGTTCGCATCAGCAATACACAATGCAAAATGAGACTGTCACACTTACCGGCGCAGGAATAGCTGGAAGCTCCTCTTGCCTCAGACTTCCGCTTGGGGCGACTGGTGAAATAGATCCCTTCACGTATTCGTCAGTCATGTCGGAGCGAGTAAATGAATAAATTCACGAACCATGACAGGACTCGCACGGTCTTTAGAGGTCTCCTGAGTGCGTTGGCCCGTCACCAAAACCGAGGAGTTAATCGTTTCCGCCTGCACTATGTCTTAGTTTGCGACATATTGTGACGAACATCAGACCCACTAGTGGAAGACCTTCGACGACAGCACTGGATGGACCTGCATTTTGCACAAGAACTTCCGCTTCCTAAGGCACGGCTTAGTCATTGTCATGTATCAATAAATAAGTTCCACACCTCGCCACCTGCCTGCTCCTCATTCCGGTCGGCATGGTCGTCAAAGGTGGCAACCTACGCTGAAGTCAATACCGAGGACAACAGGACAGCAAAAGGATGAAAGAAAAAACTATACGTCATAGCAAAACCACAGACACTGCCTTCAACGCGACGGAGGAAGAGACAAAACTTTTGACTCACGACATCACTTTGCGCCCCGATGTTATCATCCTCTTGAACAGGTTCCGCAGGCTCATTCTGCGCTGTTCGAGGAGTCTGAAGCTTCGTCGCCTTCTTCTGCGCACGTGGTTTTCAAGTCAGTAAGGGGCTATATGCACAAAAGTGCTGAACTTACCTTGCCCTTGTCCACCGACAACGCCGTCGGTTTTACAGCTGCCGCTTTTGCACTTTTTCGCTTTGGCGGTGGTGCAGAGAGTGCGCCCTCAATCATCTTCCGCGAAGGATTTCGTATACGGCGAGCGGGAAGCTCTTGCTCCTCACCGGTCTCACCTGTAGAAGCCATGACAGTCAAGGAGGTCTAGATACTTCAATGTGAGGATTGGCTATCTGGGTAGGGCGTCGAGCATCCCCGGGCAATTTTGATGAAGGTCGAAAGGATGACTCATGACCGAAAGACGACGAAAGTAGATTAGACAAATACACATGAGCACATGATCCTCTGAAAATGCAAAATATCAGTGCCTGATCTTCAGAGATTGTNAACAGATTAAGCTTACCTTGCCACAAGAACGCTGTCGACTGACATTTCTACCTTCCATTCCCAGTCATCAGTCAGTCGAGCAGAATTATACAACATACGCTGCTCGTTCAGTTGCTCCAATTCAAGAAAAGGGGTACCCTTCTCATTCGGCGGCATCAGTCAAATATACAATATATACAAATAAATTNACAGATCCCGCAAACCGGACAATTACTCCGTCACAAAGATCGGGTCGCTCGCCTGCCCAGTTCCAGACGAACTAGCTTCACCAGGAGCATCAATCATCTCCACATCAGACGANNCATCAGTGGAGTTCGCGGTCTGCGACACCACCTTAGGTACCAGCTCCTGTGCGAGCTTCTCGCTCATCCACTTGCGTAGCGCAGCACCAGGTTCCTGGAAGAAAGCTCGCTGTGCCAGTGGCCCCTGCTTAGCAGCTGTCTTCATACCCTCTAAATCTGACAGCAGGTGTCCTGCAAACGACACGACGTACGCNCCGCAGTCGACCGAATTAGGCTGATACGGACCCTACCACGAGGGGTCAGTAAGCCGATGCATCTTCAACAATANATGTTTACCTTGATATCCTTCCTGTGAGGCGAACTGAGAAGAGATTTTCCTTCCAGTTCCGCCCTTTTCTCAAGGAACNCGACCGCTCCGTTACGTGCACACANTTGATTCAGCCCCAACGAATCCACCGTGAAAATACAGCATTGCCGACTATCCTACCNTTTTAGAAGTTGTCGCAACTACATATAAACACTACACTTACTCGAGAGGGCTCGGAATTGAAGAATCCTCGGCCTCTAGCAAGCGACCAGGATACAAGATGATCAAAAGATACCAGTGNAAACTGCAATGAATGATATAATCAGGAGGACATNTATCTCAAACTAAGTAGACGGCTCACTTTGCGTTAACTGGGATCAAGATGACATCCTGATCCCACAGTGGAAAGTGTTTCCAACGGAGGATCGCTTGCATCTTGATCATGTNACCCGTATGCCTACATCCAAGATGAGTAGAGCACGTCAACGTGAAGAAGACTGGTACTCACACATGCTCATTTCCCAGCGAGTCGTACACAGCAAACTTATCTCGCTGCACCAAGGTCGGCTGCTTCCGCCACGCGTAATCTTCATACAGCATGCTGACAAAAACTTCATCAGCCCACATGATTNGATGGTCGAGTACAGGATCCTTACCGGATGCCTACCGCAACCAGCGTGTCGTTGAAANACTTATCGACGTGTGTGCCAGCGCATCGCTGAAGCTCCTCAAATGTGAGGGCCCAATTCGAGCCAAACGTGCTGATTGTGCCAGCGCTANGCAAAGTCAGTGCAGCCTAAGGGATCGAACATACCCACGTACGTATCTGACAGGTTCTTAACAACTACTGATGCGCCCTGCTTCGCGACAAATCCTTCCCCGATCTCCTTGCCTTTCGTGTCATACACTTTACCCCAGAATTTCCCGCCCTCCAGGCTGGTGACTGTATTGAGNCCCCGCGCCACACCCTCACTTTCTGGCAGCTCCTCACTGGAAACTCGTCGGTACAATGACAAGCAACACAGATGAAGCACTCACAGGTCGTCTGATCCAGCCTCGGATTCNTCAGGAGTCTGAGGGCGCGATTCAGCTGGGACGTTTTCTTCGTCGGAGTCTGAATCATCAGACCTCGGCGGGCGTGACTTCCTTGCTGTGATGGAAGGCAGATATCGTTTTGGCCCCATCCGCGGGGGAGCAACAGTTTTCCGAATGCGACTCGGGGTAGGCATATACTTCNGTGGCGCAGCACGACTCCTCGAGGAGCTGAATATCGAGGAAGTGGGAGCAAGCTGTTGCTCGTGTTGGCTGTCGGTGTTGTCAGGAACCACACTCATTGATGTGGCAGGGGTGTTTCCGTGTCCATCCTTCACTATCCTCTTGCTTTGGGTGCTGAACAAGAAATGTATAAGAGGCTTACAAATTATGCACACGGAGAGTGACTTACTGTACATGCTGCACAGGAGGCGATTTGCCGACTGGATTTCTCTCCATCGTATTACCAGCCACAACCTCACCCTCAACGCGAGGCCGTTTCGCTGAGATCGTACGGTGCACGACACCGTCTAAAGTTTCCGCGTTGTCTCTAGTACCAGGGAGATATAGAGTACGATTCAACAATATCAGAACCGTACTCACTTTGAAGATCGCTCGGAGACTGCTTTGATATTTGCTAGCTTCGAAGCATCGCGCTGGCCAACCGGTTCGACAGATCTCTGTATTTGTCGCACGGGAATAGAGCTACCTCTGACTGGCTCAGGTTTCGTGGACACTCCCGAGCTTGTAAATGTCCAATATGAATGAGTACGAATGATGTAGACGTGATAACATACCGTGCAGTCTGCTCCGCGACAGCTTTGATCGCACCCAGCCGTTCCACAATGCCCATACGTGGCTGCTCGTTGTTTGCACCGTTACTTGAGTCGTCGTTCCGGACATGCCTACTGAATGGTGAATGAGCATGACATTTTATAACCACACGTATGGTACACACCTTGCCTGATCTCGTATCAAAGAAGCCCTCACTTTCTGCAATTCCTGCACCACCCGCTCCGCTCGAGTCGGCGCAGCATCCTCTTGAGCTGTTGTGACGTTCTCATCGCTGCCGCCAATGTCAGCTAACGGACTGCACAACATTAAGGGCAAATGTACCTCTTCCGCTTCTGGATCTTTCGCAAGACATCCACCGAACTGGTGGCCAAGTCAGCCATCGCCTCATCTACAAGTGTATTTTTGCGAGGGCCACGCTTGTAGGACTGAACGCACGACAAAGAATGAGAGAATGAATATTTTGTACAACCAACATTCACCTACCCGCATATATGGGTACCCATCGATTCGCGGCGAGTTGTTCGATTGACTCATCCTGCAGATCTTAGGAATCGTCAGGATGCTGCACGATACAAGAGCAACACAACACACCTTGAGGGTAAAGACGTCAAGGATGCGCGGTGTAGACGGACACGACGGACGCGGGACGCAGATGGCTCTCAGCGAACAAGCTGAAAGCTCGGACGCAGGAGAAAAATCACACACAACACAACAGGCTGAAAGCCGGGAGTGTGAGTGGAGGAGGGATGGGCACGAGGATGGGCTTGCAGGCGGCGACCGAGAGACGACGAAGAGACGACAGAGAGAAGGTTGTTGACGGGGAGGGTGACGACGATGAATATGGGAGAGGAGAAAAAGCGAGTGTCTGGGAGAGAGAAGGTGTTGATGAGAAGGAAGGTGGCAGCGACGATGAGGACGTGTGGACGCGCGACGAGGAGGATGCTGGACACAGCGATGAAGGGAAATGCGTCAGTGGGGCGGGCGTGTGTGAAATCTAAGTTTAGGGCCGGTTCAAATTACCTTTGCGAGTTTTGAGAAAATACAAAAAAGACAGCAGGATTCGAACCGCCGACCTCCTCCTACCGGCGAGAAGAGATCTACCACGTGCGCACATTTTGGGAAACTGCTCACCCATATATGGCAATGCTCGACCCATAACCGGTGTTCGCAATGTTCTCTCCTCGTCATTCCATTCAGACTCGATCACGCTGCGACTCTCTTCCTCTAACATCCTCATGCCTCTCCGATCTCACGCGCGGCCGATACACACCGACTTCTCAANCTGAAAATCCACCTACTTTCATGCCTCCTCTTTCTCGTGTTCGTGCTTTCAGCATGGGCCTCACGTTTCTCGTCCATGCTTTCAGCATGTTCGAGTACTNCTATCATCAGTCNTCATTCAGTCCTGTCGCTCAGNATTGTNTCTCACNTCGGCCGATCTATATTCGACTTCCATGGGCGTNTTTCCGACTTCAACACGCAGTGACGGCCAAACCCACTTCTCTCAGCNGTTTGCGCGTGGACNGGGGTGGTGCATAGTGGCGAATCCTGGGGTTGGATAGATCAAAGGAGATATATTTGTAGAAAGTGNGTATCAGTTCATTGTGTTCATGTAGTTCATGTCCTCTGACCTCTGCCGCGCTTCCAACTACAATAAGTGTAGTGACGCACTACAGACACTTACTCCGGTTGGTTATTCGCACTTTACTACGGCATTGTCGAACGTGGCACATGCTGGTNCCATATGTACGAGGCGTGGTCTTTGATTCGTGAGCATACACCATCTCCGTCTAATCATGCATTCTGACGTCCGTCTCCGTCTAATCCTGCATTCTCCGCCGGACTTGCAAACACTCTCATATAGCGGGACTGAGGTTCACCGGTNACGGTCTACCGGTGACGGTCTTCAGGTAATGCTACACTTCCCCGATATTCGTAAACGACGTAGAGTACCCGTATACTTANGCCTCGAGTCTCAGTGCACCAAACATACGAAGTGTATTGTGCTCACTCTGCGTACGATGAATAATCCCAGATGTTCGAAATATANATACAAGCGTTGTTTAGAACGTAGCGGCATANGACGGGTCAAAATAGAGGTGTTTATGCNTATGTAGATATTGCGCTATAGGGCACTCACCCAATACGCGATATAGTGGACACATTAAATCACGCCTCGGCCATACCAACCGAATTCACGGCGTATGCATACTTTTATATGACACACGCCTTCACCCCCTCGGATTATGTTCGCAAGCATTTATTCCAACTATCCAAGGTAGAACGACGNCAATCGGACCCAATGAAATAATTTATAGTAAGGTACCCACCAAGAACNCGATATAGTGGACACATAAACTCACGCCTCGGCCATAGAACCGAACGGACCCAATACTATTTATTCCGGCGAAACACACNTCTCAGAAACCCTCGGTATACGTTCAAGTAGGCTATTATACAATATCTGTCTCTTCAGNTTTAGAGAAAACAGGCAGTGAGTGNTCCCACTGGTATGTGTTGTTNGGGCTCAACAGCGCCAGGCTATATTGCTGGTTGAGGTGCGTCGAAATGAAAACCTTCAACGAAACATTTTGAACTCATCCTCTTTTCTCCGCAGAATTCTACACCGGTGTAGCAACTCCTTGTATCTCTCATTCACGTTTGCGAACAGATGACGACGTGANCACATCTCGGTACGCTCGACTGTGCTTCTCGAATGACGCAGGCCCTCATCTTNGTTGAACTNTCTAGGTGACGATGTACACGTACCTCCGGTCATGTACNTACCTCCAGTCATTATTCAGTCTCGATTAGAACTGCTAAGAGGCACGATCTTCNTATGCCATCTCTGTTCTCCTCTGTTTCGTTTCACGCAGTAACCCTCTGCTCTACTACCGGAACCGGAGGTAAGGATGTTCGACGAGTGAATCGCTTACGTCCGTCCATGAACAGTCTTTTCCATGTATACTGAGGACAGTCCATATCGTCAGCGGGGCGTGGTGTTGGGGGGAATGGANGTNGTGGTGGCCCGAGACGAACAAGATCCGCGCCCTCTTCACAAAGTACGTGACACAATGATGTGGCTTGCTGCGCCATTCAGTTAACAGTGAGTCGTAGTTGTCATATGCCAACCTTCAGGGCTTCTAGGATACTGTCCAGGATCACGAATGCGCATTCTGTGACGAAATCCGTTGACCATTTCCGCTTTCCCGTCCCACAAATTCGCTCTATTCTGTATTCCATGTCGCGAACGTGTACACATAGTGTTTGTGATACAGAATAACGATTGATATTACTAGCCAGACCTTTTGCTTGGGATGAAATCGCGCAGGACGAGATAAACGTCAAGCATCATTTCAGACGGCAGACATCAAGGGGGAATACAAATTGAGTGTCGGAGGGTCTCTACGATACAACCTTCTATGCGATACGCAAAAAATACCATGAAAAAAGAGGCGGAAATGAGGTTGTAATGAAGCTCACCGTGCCCGACGATGAGCTCGTGCCCGAGGGCGACGATGAGCTCGTGCCCGAGGGCGACGAGCGCGGATGTTTTGTGACAGCGTCGGGCGATATCGCGGGCCGTGTATGTCAGCGTCGGGAGAAATTTCCCAGGGCGGGGGTTCGAATCCTGCTGTGTTTTTTGTATTTTCTCGAAACTCGCAAAGGTAATTTAAACCGGCCCTAAACTTGGATTTCACACACGCCCACCTCACTGCCGCATTCCCTTCTGTCGCTGTGTCCAACATCCTCCACGTCGCGCATACCGACGTCTCCATCGTCCCGGCCGCCTGCTTTCTCACCAACACCTTACAGCCCGCCTGCTTTCTCATCAACACCTTACAGCCCGCCTGGTCGTCACCACCACCCTCCTTGTCAGCAACCGTCTCGGTCGTCCCTCCGTCGCCATCGTCAAGCCCGTCGTGCCCATTCCTCTTCCACTCACACTCCGAGCTTTCAGCTTGTTGTGTGTTGTGTGATTTCATCTCCTCTCGCGTCCGAGCTTTCAGCTTGTTCGCTCAGAGCCGTCTGCGTACGCCGCGTCCGTTGCGCCCATCCCCATTGCGCATTTTCGACGCGTTCATCCTCACAGTACGCTCCTTTTTTTTTCATTTTGTACAACGTTCTGATCGTTTTGACGTCCGTAAGAGCTTGTTAGCTCACAGCCGTCTCCGTCGCCACGTCCGTCGCGTCCGTCTCCACCGCACATTGCATTCATCTTCAAAGTACACTCCATTGCTTTCGTTTTGCGCATCATTTTGAAGTGATTTCACGCCCACCAGATTGCCTCACGTATGTCTCGTCGTACAAAGGCTTCTGGTTCTTCGTCTCTGGCTGGCCGTGACCGTGTCCCATCTACTCCGTGAGTCCCAACCGCCTGTTTAGTTCTGACTTCGACGTTGAGATGTCTCAGCTCCAACCATCATGACTTCGACGTGTTCGCCGAAGACGAACAGGTATTTGCTGCACGAATGCATCCCCGGCCTCTGGTGTTCATGCCATGGGACTGCAAGTGCTTCACAAAACACCCCACCCGCTCCGGGTGGTATATCTCCACGCCGAACATGGAAATCATTCCACAATTTCCGATGAAGGACCGCAAAATCCGGTACTTCGAAGACGGCATGATGGGCCCGCTGGAGTTCTTCAAGTGGCCTCAAGAGTACGATCCTAAGTGTCCTTTCGCCTACGCCGCGCCTGGCAACCCCGATCTCATGACTTTCCCGCATCAAACGTTCCCCACTGTCGACATCCACAACGTCTTGCCATCCTTCGCCGACGATAAAGTGACCTGGTTCCACTCAATCGGCGAGAAGTTCGAAGTCACGGATGTGTTCCCAACCGGGGATTACGGTAGGCTGCACGAGGACGTACTCGAACGCTTGCAGGATTCCCTCCTGGAGGCGGTGTTGATGGTGAAGAAGGCTGGAGAGGAGCTGGGCGAGAAGTTCGAGAGGATGGAGGAGACTAAGCCGTACAGGAAGGAGGTGGAAGATAGCTATGTTCTCTGTCTCAGCCTACAACCTCGTTTGCAGCAGTCGTACCAGAGGCTGTTCAACGGTGATCTCACTCCTGCTGAGACGATGCTCTACTTTCGGGAGTTTCAACGGCTTTTGCTTGCTATCCGCGGCTGGCTCGTCTTCACCACCGTCATCTGGCCGAGATTGTTACAGGGGGGAACATTTGATGGACATCCTCTGCCTGTCCGAGGCGTTTTTACTGAAGATAACGCATTCGCGCAAACGATGCTCCGTGTTGGCGTGCCTGTGTGGTTGGTTCGTCCTGCGTCCAGTTTCAGTGGTTCTTACATCCAGAAGTCCACTACATTTGTTCCTGCGAGGCGAACGTTCAGCAGCTTGAACATGATGCGCTTTGGTCGGTTCAACGTCAATACTCCCGCATGGGTTCGTAACTCGGACGATGACGATCCCACATTGACGAGTCTTATGGATCGTCTGGACAAACTGAGCGTGTCGAACCACGCTCTCGTTGGCGTCGCCCAGCACTACGATCCGAGTGTTGCCACTATTATCTTTCGACAGGCAGTCGAGCACGCCTACGACTTCGATGCAGCAGCACCGGCTCTCACTTGGAACTCGCTGCCGGAGGAGCGCTTCCGTAACATTGAGAACGTGACAGAGGCTATCAATACTATGAACACAGTGGCAGCGACTGAGAATAGCGCATGGGAAGGTAAGTTTAATTGTGTTCAGGTGTATTTCTGTGGCTTAATGATGTGCAGTCCCAGAGCCTCTCGGAGATGATTCGAACTCAGTGAGCCAAGAAGCAGGTGCAATGGTCGTTGATGGTGCGTCGCTCGATATGCCACGGCTTTTGTATAGTAATCCAGATCATGACGCAGGCGAGGCCAATTCTGGACCTCCTCTGAAGCGACAGAGAAGCGACCACTCTCGCGGTGGTAGTCCCTCGATGTCTACGCCGTCAAGCCCGCGAGACCTTTCGAAGGCTAGTGGGCCATCGCGTCTCCCTTCATTCCATGGCTCTGGTCTTCGCTCGAATTTGATCAACCCTAGCATCGTCCCTGGTCAACGTGGTGCTGCGAAATCCCAACAAGCGTCGGCGGCGTCCTCTTCCACCTCCTTGAAGCCCAAGGTTACTCAAGCATCGAATCGGCCGGTCAATCGTGGGTCTTGGGTGCCGGCTGAGGTCCCCGGTTGGGCAGCTGCTTTGCTTCATTGTGACCTATCGGACACGCCCGATGGTCGATTACTTTACGCACTCCCTTCGCCTCATCTCTTCTATCAACAAGACGTGAATAACGACGGCGCGTGCCAAATGCTCCATAACTGGATTCGCATTCGGCGGTGGTGTTTGCGCGAAATTGTACATGGCGCGGGGGAGGCTAAAGTGTTGATGACCAATGAGGAGTGGAGGATAGCTTTGGAAGGCAAATACTACGGAATCGTGAACCTCGATCCACGCTACACGCTGCCTGCATCTTCCAAGGATGAGCTCGCAAAGTTACCGAATGATCCTGGAGAGGGTGTATTGAAGAAAGTCCCAATTGGGAAGGGCGAAGGGAATTACAAGGAACGGCGTGCGAGGAATCGCCTTGCCACTCGGGCGGATATTAATGTTCGCTTCGGTGTACATGCAAAGTTCCCTCCGTACTCTAAGGACGGTCTTAACACTTGGGGTGGTGAAAAGTATTCTTTTGCGCAGGTCGTTGGGAATGAACAACTGCGCGCGGAAGTGGTCTGGGAGCTTGCTCTTGTGAACTTTCGCCTGGAACTTCTTCACGTCGATCGGGAACTCTGTCCGTTACTGTACTCCGGTTCTGACAACGGTCTGGAGCGATCAATCTTGGCCGCTAACATTTGGTCGACGGATGGGTGGATCGTGCCTCCCTGGTCGTATGCAAAGGTTGAGGACCACCTATCTAGCAGTAGCGAAACAGTTCGCTGTCGAGCGTTAGCAAAGTTTGCGTTCTTCATGTCTCGCTGGCCCACTGTCGCGCCGGGGGATCAGGCTTTGGCTGTGATGTGGGCCTCAGTGTATAATGACCTTCCCGAGAGCGAGGCTTCCACGATCTTCTCGTTCTACATCCGTGCTGCGCATCCAGTGCTGGGTCGTCTTCCTACCATCCCCCTCGTCATCCCTCCCTCTCTCGCTTCGCGTGGGGCTTTGAAGAGAGCTATTGGCTGGGAGGAAGAAGGCGTTTATATAACGAAGGATGATGATTAATTTTCCCGTCTGTTTGTCTTATATTGGACTATCTGAACATTGTAGATACTCGAGGAGTGATCCGTTTTCTGTTATCTTCTTGACATGCTTTCGTCATCGCTGTGACTATGTGGCTGATTTTGGACTGTGTGTATGACTAGGTAGTGTGCCTCTCGGAATGAAATTTTGGTATCTTTCGATTTTCCGGAGATACGCTGATCGCAATCAATAACGACACGCGGGCGACTTGATCAGTAGGCAACGTCGGGCAAGGGGCGGGGATGATCTATTTACGGTGAGCGGTCCTCTAAATCAAAATGAGAGATGGAGCTGATCGTTCGGGCTTGGTGATACCAGTTTCTCACTTTCGCCATGTCGTTTATGTCGCGTCCCACGGGAAAGGCGAGGAAGACCAAGGCTGTATGGCCACCACCGAGTGAGTCAGCGACTGCATTGGTGCCGTCAACATCGACATCGTCACCGTCAACATCTCACGCGGTCCCGGGTGCGGCGACCTCGCACAACTTTGCAACGACGACGACGAGACCAGTTCCGGTGCAGCTTGTACGGATGCAGGATGTCCCACGGAGTCGAAGAGACCGTGGTTCAGGGACAAAGGGTAAGAAACCGAAGACGACGCCGTTCCTCAGTCTGCCTGGAGGCTCTTACGTTTGGAGGAAGGAGAAGGTAGCTCACACAACGGATCCCGGCATGACCTCAGCACAACCCACAGCCCCAACAACCGGACTGCCCGGAAGTTCTGATTTGAACGACGATCTTCATCTGCCGTCCGTCCTGGATGGCGGTATGCAGACCATCCATAACATTGATCCAGAGGCGAAAACGGAGGATCGAGTAAAGAAAGAAAAGCAGTGGAAAGTGTGGGAGGTAGATGTGATCCCTATCCTTATTGATCCCTATCTGCAGCTGGTCCAAGAAACAACATCTTGGCGAGAGCGTCCGAAAGTTGTCGAGGATTGTGGTTGCCAAGCACCCGGGAGACGGCTCGAGGTATTGTGTGTGTTTTTCGACCGTAAGCACTTTCCTTTGGAGACAAGGAAATACGTCTAAATATCCTGTTACAGGCATCGATAAACTTACACTGAATGTTTGCAAATGTTCGCCCGCGCCGCTGCAATTACTCCAAAGAGGTCTCTTCGCATGTAGCCCGGTGCTGCCGACTATGGCGGTGGACATCGGAATGTTGGATTTCGTCCGCGAAATGTTTGTACGCGCGGCACCTAACGTTACTGCGTGGTGTGGCGCGCTGGAAGTTTCATTATGGAAGCGGTTGTATAAGTTGGATTGGCAGGTACGTGATGCATAGCTTAGTCGCACCGGGCATTAAAGCGAGCACTTTCTCAGGACTCACTGCGTCAAAGATTCGGGAAGGTCCTTCAATGGTATACCGTGCTGGTTCATGCAGCAGAAGCGAAAGTACAGAAGATCGTAGATGATGCAAAGATGCATGTCTTGGAGAAAGAAGGTCAGTTCTCTTGGGCATGCATTCCGCGACAACGCGTCCTGAAGTCTCTACAGTGAAAGAACGTCTGAAAAAGAGCTCGGTCCCTGCCTCGATCTTGGAGTCATCGTCGACTTCGGCACCCGCCTCACCTGACGTGGAACCTTCTGAGAACCTCAACGTGCCCAGTGAACAGCCGAGTGGTACAAGCACTCCAACGGAAGCGTCGTCAGCTTCGGCGCCATTCTTACCTGGTGTGGAACCCTCTGAGGCCCCCAACGTAGCCAGCGACCAGCCGAGCGGTACAAGTCATGCAGCGCAAGGCGATTCGGATGATGATTTGCAAAATCCGTCGTTGTATCTGCAGCGAGCATGCCCGGTATGTTTTGCGCCTCACATATATCGTAAGATGACAGATGCTGGATATACTGCGTGAGTTTCAACTTATTGTTTCTTGGGATCAGCGCGTTGATGACATCGTCAGGCCACACGTTATTGTGTCGCTGGACGGCTGCTTCACCCAGAAAAGAAGGCGAACAAAAAGCGGTCTCAATGATGCCAAGCGCGTCCACCCTCAATCCTGCTTTGTGTCCGAAGAGACCGTGAGGGAAGCGGAGGCGTTGGTGGATCGATTGCGTGGCAACAAACCAGCACGAGAAGCGGAATCTGGGAGTAACCAAGACACCGTCGAGGCGGGCATGCGGATCCCGAACTCCGTGCTGGACAGTTGCCACGAGTCCTTCAAAGCTGCAGATGAGAAGCGAGTGAAAGCGAGCACTCACTACTTTGCAGATACTGGGTTGATGTCCATGGTCTGTCGCCATGACAGGGTCCTCTGGATGGTCAACATGACCTCAGCAGGAGAGAAGCAGTACTATGCGTTGGCGCTGATTATAGAACTTCTGAAGCATTTGCCACGGACTGCAAACATCGGGCTCCTCTATGACATTGCGTGTCAACTGGAGCGAAGCTGCAGGAAGTGGGGCTTCTTAGGGGATGATCTCCACCGCTTCCTGTTCGCACTCGCAGTATTTCACGCTTACGGCCACGAATGGGCTTGTCAACTCCTGTATCATCCCAGGAAATGCATCGGATTTGGGCTTACCGATGGCGAAGGATGCGAGAGAAACTGGTCGTTGATCAAACCCCTTATCTCAGTTCTACGGGTCAGCGGGGTATGTACGTTCGTTATGATGTGATATGTCACTGCTGACTTGGTTTAATAGTATCATCAGCGCAAGATGGTGCTGGACGAACAAATTTTGTTCAACCGAGATCAGTCGCTACTGGGAATGGCCCTCTGGTTAGTGAAGAAATGGGTGAAAGCAGTGGAGAAGAAGGCGGCGCTAGAGGCAGATCTGGAGCAGCTGCGAGAAGACTACAGGGTGGGATTGAGTGATGAGGAGCTGCGAGCGGAGTGGAAGAAACAGGTGGAAGCTCAAACTAAACCTTTGGACCGTAAGCACATCAATATTCTGACGGCGGTCCACTGCTGAGTTGAACATCAGGACAAGACAAGAATGCTGGCAAGAAGGCTGTGGAGGTCGTCCTCGAGCTTGGACGATCCATTAGCCACGTCGATGATAACCTTGCGGAATTGGACACGAAGATGGCTACGACGAATGGCATTGAAGCTTTGACCGAATACAACACTCAGCGCGATGCATTATGGACGACCCGAAAGCGCTTGAGCGAACGTAGAGTTGCCGCAATGAACAAGTTAGGTGTCGAGGAGCTGGCAGACGTGAAACGGTTCAAGAACAGCAGGTTTTACACACTACGCGTGAATGCGTACGCGCTGCTGGTGCGAATTCGGCAGAGAATGAAGAACAGGCGCTTCGAATTGGACAGGCTTGAACGAAGCTTTCGTTCGGCGGTGAATGGTACGTACGATGCTCTGCCACCATTACATTACGATGCTGACATGTCGTGCAGAACAGAACTTGGAGAAGCATATTGGGGCTGCTATGGCGAAACGCCAAGGGACGATCTCGACGTACGCCCGAAAGTACAATGTGATGTGTAAGGAGATGCAGAGCCTCATCACGAAGGGGCAGGCCCCTAAGAACGCGATTGCACCGCTGGAAATCAAGCTCGAGGGTCTATTCAAGATGGATATCGATCACAGCATCTGGCACGACCTGGGCTTCAACGACGCTGACGTGGAGGTGCCTCGATGGCTGGCGGATGAGAGCATCCGGAATGGGATTCGGTACCGGTTGGAGTTGGATCGATGCGAGGAGGAGATAGATAGATTGCGATTCGAACGATGCGGTCTTCAAGAATGGTTCATGGCGGATTGGCAAGGTCTGCAATGTGCGAAGGAGAAAGGTACGTGAATGTGCAAGGTGTTTAATAGCGGAGTCTTACTAACATATATCCCAGTTTCTGAACATTCAATCATGCATCAGCTCGAGCTTCGCGAGGCTCGGATGCTAGATATCCTGATCAAGTGGGGTCCACAGCTCGGGACGATCGAAACAGCATATGATATGCCGGAGGTGTGGGGGCCAGCATGGGAGGCCGAGTTTGACCGACGACGTGTATTGTATACAAATAGTGTCACAGGGAAGGGCAAGGGAAAAGGGAAAGGGAAAGCAGTAGAGGTGAAAGGTGACAATATGGAAGAAGGTCAGCGGGAGATGACTGCGGAGATGTTTGATGATGCTGCAGCGGACGATGAAGATGCTTATGAAGGAGAGGAACACGACGCAGAGGTGATAGAGATCATCGAGGTTGGTGGTGAACTTGATGGGTATATGGAGGAGGAAGATAGCCTGATGATCCCCTCTATACCGATTGAAAGCTGGTTGTACCCTGACCAAGGCGAGGCGCAACCCAAGAGAGCGAGAGCTAGTTAGAGATGTATAGTCTTAGTATTTTGTGCATATATATGAGTGCAACACTCAGTACAAGAGCCATGAGTTGCCTATATGTGGGAGTAGCTATGCACAACTTGAATGCAATGGGTATGTTTGAATTCCAAGTGTGCACTGTGAAGAGTCAGCACTGCAGATAGTAGATGAAGCCTTCCAGGTGAATAGTGTGGAAGGGTGGAAGGGTGGACCCTTCCAGGTAGAGGGAGTGGAAGGGTGGACCCTTCCAGGTAGAGGGAGTGGAAGGGTGGACCNTTCCAGGTAGAGGGAGTGGAAGGGTGGACCCTTCCAGGTAGAGGGAGGGGAAGGGTGGACCCTTCCAGATGAATTATGCGGAAGGGCCTGCCCTCGACTCTAGTAGAATGACCTTGAAGATGTACCTCTCGTACATATATATAAGAACATCCTCTTCGTCCTTCGAGAAAGCAGCTCTCTTCAATGCTTTCTTTATCACTATGTGTGAATAAGGACTAAAGCGCTGTTCTGATTACTGTAAGTTAAAATACTCTTGAGATCCACTTGCCTTCAGCAGCACAGGTTGAAGATCTTATATTTCTGCTTATCTCTCTCTAACTAAAACTCTGGTGAGATTTCAGATCATATAACAAGCTATGAATTGGTGGGCTATACTATCTTTAAGCTACTTTGCATTCACACTTACATGATCTTAGCAAGGTATAGTACTTCACATGTTCACAACATATGTGCACTGTCAACTGAGTATCTTTTTAACAGATTTTGAGCCAAAGGACCCCTGACACCAGGTCAAGGAGGATGGAAGGATGGAAGTGTGTGGAAAAGTATTGTGGACAATGGAAAAGTATATGTGGAAGTGTGTGGAAGTGTGTGGAAGTGTAGAAATGGAAGGGTGGAAGGGTTTGACAGAAGCCTCCACAGACCCTTCCACAGGCTTCCTAGACTTCCAGACTGCCTGCACTTCCACTGGAAAACCACCCTCTGAGGTACATCTATTGGCTGTTATGTTAGACCTAAGTGGGTATATTTTGGGTACACTGAAGTGTTTTGCTGTGCTTTTCAACTTTCCGGAGGTGGAAAGTTCTCACTTTCTAGAAATAAAAATACATGTATTTCCGATTGTAAAAATATGTATATTTCTGGTGCCGGAAAATACTACATTTTTACTACAAGATATTGGTCGCTTTCTAACACGCTTTTCAGCGCCGTAAATATTGGTTCACTGGTAGTGAAACCTGCTCGGATCAGCTCCGGACGACAACGGAGTTCTTTTTGCTGTGTGTATTATGTTTTTGTAATGCTCTATGGTGCGGGCCACTTAGATGCCTCCACAATTGTGCAGCGGCGAATTTGGGCGGACATTCATCCATACAGCGTCACTTAAAGGCGCTTATAGCCATGCCAACTCCCATTGAGAAATAGAGGTAAGTCGCTATACTACTTCAGGTCTGGTGGCATCAGTGGCGAAGGTAGACAAACAGTATGTACATCTTGCAATAATTATATACTACCACTCGCATGGCTCGCACATCTCGTTACAAATTTGAGGCTGCTGCTCGAGCCCGGTCAGGCCTGGCAGCCACTCGACAGCGTGCCGCAACCGCCAACAAGCCTCCAAATATCATCATCATTGACTCGGATTCAGACAGTGAGTCTGAGATCATCATCCTGCAGAGTCCGCACAGTCAGCCAGTTCAAGTTGAATCTCAACCAGAAGAATGTCACTCACCTCAATCTGAACCTCACTGTGCCGGGAGTTGCGAGGAGTCCACCGTCGCAGAACTTGAAGCAGCAGTGCAATCAGAATCCCACGCGCATTCTGAGTCAGACTCGGAAACTGAAGACTGTTGCACACTGTGGACAGGTGGGGTCAATCACAACCCTGACTGCAGTGACAGTGGTGACTCGGATTGGGACTCGGAGGACAATGAATCAGGTTCAGAGCACAATACCACAGACTCTGAGGGTGCCGGAATGGAGGTTGAGTTGTTGGAAGATGACGAGCTACTGAACAGTTTGCAGGATGAGCTTCAAAAGCTTCTGGTGCCAACACCATACGAAGAATTGCTGAATACCAATCAGCACCAGTGGAAGAAGGCAGAGAGACAGCGATGGTGGGGATACAACGGTAATTCAGAGAGAACGAAGCGCGACCATGCAAAGAAGCTGCGAGACAAGGAAAAAGTGGCAGAGAAGATGAGAAAGAGGTGAGTCTGTGCACAAAAACCTGATAACAGAGTCATATACTGACCGACAACAACAGTGCAAGCACAGCATTGATGAGGAATTATTTTGCGCCGCGGACACAACCAGACTCGGAGCAGGACATACCACCGTCCGGCCTCGACGCAGATGATTTTGATAAGGCGAGCAGGGCACAGCTGTCAGAGGAACCAGTGTGTTACGACAAAGGGTCTTAATAAGCAAGTCGTCGTTCCGTCTGAGTGGTTATGGGTCTGTCTGAGTGGTCTGGGTCTTGCTTAGGACACTTTGTGTATTGAACAAAGGAGGTCAAGCTGAGGAGAGTCCACAGCGAGACTGCTAGTTTATATACAAGTACGAATATGATGAGTCAAGAGAAAAGATAAGCAACGAGACTTAGTAATACAGCGGGCATCGATGAGTAAGCCCTACAGCTTATGTTGAATAAGCAAGTCACATGATAAGCAGGTCATGTGTAGACGAGTCATGACGAATGACGAAACAAAGAATAAGAGTCCGTTAAGGAAAAAAGAAAGGAAAAGGAATATAACTGTTACGTGAGGCGTAACTTCGGCACGAGTTCTGACTAGGATGAGGTTCAAGTGAGACGATGAGGACGATGTGCAGACGAGGACAATGTTCAGAGTGGAAGATAACCTCTATTAACAAGGAGGTCAAGTTGGGGGACAACTTGACCGACGCGTACAGGTATTTATACAGGTATGAGAACTGCGGAATCTGAAGGAGGATCGTTCGAGTACTAAAGGGGCTGCGGAAGGAAAGGGGGAACGTTCAAAGGGGAACCGTTGGAATGGTGAGCGTTGGACGGTGACGGTTCATCCGCAGTAAGAGAAAGGGAAAGGGGGTGAGTCGTACTAGGTATTCGTATGGGAGTCCATATGCGGGTAAGGGTACGACGAAGGAAGTGGATGAGAGAATAAAGAGATGACAGGAAACAAAGGGAAAAGAAAAGGGAAAAAGAATAGAGCGCACGCGTGTTTGTAACAATAACTACAAGTTACAACGAAAACTGTAACATCCTGTGTCAGAATGACGCCGATGTAATCATTTCCACAGGGACGGAGTAGATCACAGTTACTTCAACCATCAAAGAACTCGTCAAAATCCACTTCTGCACCAGGGCCAAAGTAAGCAATCAAGAGATGGTTTGCAGTGTCTTGGCCCGCAAGCCATTCACTGGCGATGTTGACACTCCCAACTCGTACGTCTCCACTCCAAGAACATGGATTGACATGATCGATACCCTCTGCATCCTTCAGGCCAAGGCAACGATGTCCGCGGTTGAGATCCGGGTTGCGCTCGAAGATGGAGTTGATACACAGGGCCATACTCAGCTTCTCGCTGAGCTGCAGTACGTCAAAATTACGGTTGTGATCCAGTGTCCGAATGTCACCAAAGATTGCCTCGAGACAGTCGGTACCCTCGAGGATGATGTGATATGATAAGTTCGGGTCAATCTCCAGAGGACAGTGATGATAATATTCTTGACAACTGACTGTGAATCCGCGTACAACGCACCCGTCATGAACTGACCTGTATGCTTGCGATACATGACAGCAGTTAGATGCGCGTAGGTCACCAGTGATCGGATTTGTTGAGACAAGAACCATTTGGTTGATATGAATGGAAGAGTGAAGTGACCGAAAACTTCAGCAATGAATGAGAGATCATGTCGTCGGTGCTGCTTGGAAGGAATGGGATTGTTTGCGATTGTGTGAAGCTTCTCTAAAGCTTGTACGAGTTTGACTGCCTTCGGAACATTTTGTTTATCTGCAGGATCGAGGAGTAGACGAGCTTCCTCAAGTGTCATTCTCGGAAGTTCCTGGAGATGTTCCAGAACATGGTGACATTGAAGACTTGTGTCCCTGACCAAGATGCCTCGCGGGTTTCAGGCGAGCGTCGCGAACCGTTTGATGATATGCTTCGGATCACTTGTACTCACAATCCCAGTACGTCCAGTCCAGCAATTGAAGCCTTTGAGGGCATGGAGAGTTCGGCCGAGGTTGGTTTGGATGTCTACCTCGATGACTAGGCAGAGCAAGTAGTGTGCACCTCGGTAAGCGGAATCATCATCAGTTGCAAGGCTCCAGATCTCTCCGAGTATCTCTTCTGCATGAGGATGTGATCTCCACTCGTCGAAAAAAGCTGAAGCCATCTTGCCAATGACTCCGCATCCTCTTGTTTGCACAATGCTGAAGCAACCAACGGAATCCCGTGATAGTGTTCTGAGTCCCCGATAGAGCCGATAGTGAGTACAGTCGCTTCTTTTCCGAAACACACCTTCCCCTCATCAAGAAGCTTTGCCACAGCTTGGATCGATTCATAGCTGGTTACCTTGACATGGGGGCCTGTTAGATGGCAGTGTTCCCGACAGAGACCACAGATGCAGTCGCTTGACTTGTCATAGCGGCACCGCTCGTCCACCGATACACCGTCGATCATCACAATACGCCCTGGACAAGGTTGGCGACTCCGAGGTACTGTCAACGACGGCGGCGGGAGAATGTTGATAAGTGAGGTGCGAATCTCGTCTGATGTTGGAAAACTGATGCAGGGAAGAAGACGAGTAATTGTTGTACTTCTTTGGACAGTCGATGCGGACGGAGCCCTGTAAGCATGTTGTACTGCGTATAACAGCCTTGGTCCGCCAATGGCTTTGATCAGGAAGGCAACCTCGAGTTCACGAGTACTGAAATCTCTGCATGGTTGATAGACACCTGTGATCACTTGTTCAAGTTGTGCAGCAATCATTCGAGGATTTGCGCCTCTCCTGAGCATGACACTGAGCAGCCGACGCAAGCCCTTCACATCATGCTTCGAAAGTAGCATAGTGATGCGTTGCTGATCGTGTATGATCTGCACCTGTGTTGCGAGTTTGCGCTCTGCATTCAGCAGCTGAAACAAAGCATGACATGAGTACGAAAATTGGAAAAGATAGATTGTGACATACTCGCAGCTGGAGCTTGGTAGCCCGTTCTAGTGACCGCGTCAAGACAAGTTTCATTTGTCTATGATTGAGGTAGCTGTGCTGTATCATCTTCGGAGCTTCACTCGTGCGACGCACAAATCGTTCGAACGTGTCTGATTGTGGAATATCATGGCATTCGTCGCAGCATGTCTGACTGGGAGGCGCGAGCATGCTGCAGTTTCGTGATCGGAGATGTATGTACATGTCATCATTGAAAGCAATCGGCTCCCACTGTTGCTTTCGAATCTCGTGGTACTGAAACGGATATGTAGACCACACAGAACCAGGAGTCCAATGTATACGTACGCCGACGCAACTGGTCAGTGCTGGTGAAGATGTCGTAGGTGTCGAGTCGGCTGAGGACGTGGAGGGTGGTGGTGGTGTAGCCGTGCTTGAAGCAACAGGCGTAGGGGAGTGTGATTGTGATGTGCGAGAGATCAGGGGAGGAATGAGGGGTTCATTAGTGGAAGATGATCCGCCCAGAGACCTCCCCGAGGGTAGATCGACTCAGAGACGTTGCTATAAGACAAGAGGGAACCTGCATATGACTGTAAAAAGCGGAGTAGGTCAGATAGTAATCACCCACGCTGACATAGGGTGATATACGCACTTGTCGAGATATTCTTCCTGTTGCTTTCCCCTTCCCCTTCCCACAATTCTTACTCCCCTTATGAACCCGGATGGACTGCAGATTCCGGATGCTCCGCATGCCAATAGCTGCCCCGCATAAGTTGCACTCGGCCTGGAAAGCTCCATTACCTTTCGGGTGTACACGAATTGGTACACCATCGACGTCGATTGTCGTGGACATGGTGAAATATGAGGAAGACGGTCTGAAGAAGGGAGTTCGTGACTGCAGGGGAACATTGTACGAGGTCGAAGAGCAAGATACAGAGACAATCACAATCTCATCTGATCTGGCAGGACCCCTGGCACAAGTAACTGTTGGATTTCCTTTCTCAGACAGACGCAAGGGGCCCCCACTCTCGCTGGCGGCGACGTGAACCCCCCCTTGCCGAGAAAGGACCCCGTAACAATTCCCTAATCTGTACTGTAGATAATCTCAGATTCAATGCAAGATCGGCCTCTTTGTGGGCGGCTGCGTACTAACTACACTACTGTCCAATTCTGCTCTATCTCGTTTCGTCGACTCCTTCACCACATTCACGAGCATCTCAAAGCTATTGCTATCCAGTGCACCACTGCTCGTACGATATTCCGTTGTCTGCTCATCTGCAATACCCATTCGTCGCTCTTCTTCCCTGGATATGAACATTGCGACAAGAAGCTCGGTATCGATTGCTGGTCCGATCTGCTCATCGTCGTCGTCGTCGTCAATGGCGTGGTAGCAGGTAATATGCCAAAGTGCATTATACTTCCATATCGTGCGTCGCATTCCTGCAGGTGTAGGTCGACAAGTAGGGCAGTGTATCGGCACGTTTGTCGAAGGTGCACTGACAGTGGACTTTGCGGCTGTGCCGTAGATCATTGCGGTATAGTGGTACGGGCAATTTGACAAAACTCGGTATGTCTTGTTCTTCATGATCAGTTGCACTAAGCATCCTTCGCGGCCACAGAATCCGCACGGATTGGATCCAATCTGCGCACATCATGTGTCAGACAGCAACTCGGACATCAACTGTAGTCTGTAGGACGGTACCTTCACCCCTTCCTTCAAATCGTCGGCGACCCCCCTCATTGAGCGTAGAATATGGTGTCCGACGTGGTCACGCATCCCTGAGAGCTTGACACTCGTCTTGCACAGGTAACATTCCACCTTCTCCTTCCCACCAAGTTTTGCAGTGTCTGACATCAATAATGCAGGCAAATTCGACACTACAAATCGGTCTCCGCACATAATGTCAGCCTGAGCTCGCTGCTATGCCAACTCAATACATAACTCACCTGCGCTAGTCGCCGTTTCCGATCCTGTGTCCAATCTCTGGTACGGTAAGCTCTCTGTTGCTAAAATTGGGATTGACTCGTGATTGACGATAATGTCCTCTGAATCAGGATCCATATCTTCCCAAGCCTGCTCTATCACCTCCTGCAGCTGCTTGTCATCCACCCACCAAGTGTATTGTGCCTGTGCTGGCCAAGCAAAGTTGACAATCCGTGGTGCCAGTGGATGGACTTGATAGCTGGGCACTGTGACTACACTTTGTTGTGGTGTCAAACGGTCAGTCTGCTTTGGCTTCGTACCGTCCCCAAAGCTGATATACTCGTGCGTCCACGTCCAGCCGTCCTCTGGGGGGTACAATTTCCGATTCGGGTTCTGCAAGAGGCTGTTGTCGGCTCCATACAACCTGCGCCCGCACCGCAATCTCGTTTTTGCCACGCTGATGCACCAGACGGGCTCCTGAACGCAGAAGTAACACACCCAACAATGGGGGTACTCCAGGAGGAGGACACCACGTAAGGGCGTAAGTAGAGGAGTCGTAAGGGTGGGCCGAGGACCTAGGAATAGAGTAGAGTAGTCCGGTGATGTTCGTGTGTCGTCCGAGATGACTCGCACAACGCCCGATGACCTGCGAGACCGCACGGGCGAAGTACCGAAATAGCTACGGGGCCTGCGGAGAAACACTAGACCACGCGGAATGGATATGTCGTGACTGTATGACTGATAAAACGCGATCGAGAGAGTCCGCAGGAGATACGAGGCTGACAGAAATAGGTCTGAGAGTGTCCAGACCGATGGACGATAGGGGCAGTTAAAGCCAGGCAAGGGGAGCAGTTTACGCCCAACAGATGTGGTGAGATCCAGCAGAGTTGTCAAGCATAATAAGTAACGGGCACGCCGATATGCAGAATCGCCGTCAGTGGCCAATGTCCAGATGTCGCCCAGTAGTTTCGCGCTGTTTGGATGGCGTTGGTACTCCTCAATCAACCCTCGGAGCCATATCATGAGCTCCTCTCCAGTCTCCTGTTTGCATGATGCCGACACAGTGAGCGGCATCGCATTGTAGTGTTCAGGGTCTCCGATGGAACCTATCGCAACAACGGTTGCATCTTTCCCGAAACAGACGGTCTTCTTGTCTAGGGCATCCGAGATCGCTTGGACGTCCTCAAGACTATTCACCTCGAGACTCGGGAGACAGTGGCAATGCTCTCTACAAAGTCCGAGAGCACAGTTGGTTCGTCTGTCGTAGCGGCTGAGTTCGTTGATGGCCACACCATCTAGCATAAGAATTTGGCCCAGAATGTGTTTATGAATACCAAGCTCGAGTGCGGTGGCGGCTACCGATGCAAGAAGATCAGTCAGCGAGCGACTGAACTCGGCGGCGGTTGGAACTCCGACACATGGAATGAGTTGCACGATTGTCGCGCTTCGCTGGACTGTCAACTCCGATGGTAGGCCATATGCATGCTGAACAGCATACAGTAGACGAGGACCACCAATAGCCTTGACAAGGAATGCGATCTCGAGCTCGCGAGTGGTGAAATTTCCTCGCGGCTCGTAGGCACCACTGATAGCCTTCTCAAGCTGGATAGCAATTGTTCGTGGATTTGCGCCTCTCAAGATACACCTTAATCCCTTGACATCGTGTTTCGACAGCAGCATGGTGATCCGTTTCTGGTCGTGTAGTAGTCGCAGCTGCATTGATATTTTGCGATTTGCGTTCAATAGCTGTGTGAGCGGAATGCACTACATTAGCTTGGCAGCAACATGTCGCGTCAAAAAAAACAATGCACCTTATGCTCAGTGACTTTGTGTCGTTGATTCAATTGCTGTAGGACACGAACTAGCTGATCGAATGATAGATACGAGTACGAAGTGTTTTTGGATGTCCCTCGTGCGCGATTTGTGAACTCAATGTATTCTCGAGAGCTAGAGTTAAAATCACATTCCTCGCAGCTCGTACGACCTATATTCGCCATCACTGTGCATTGCCGTGAGCGTAGGACTATGAATCCATCGTTTTGAAACACGATCGGCTCCCATCGCTGCTTGCAGATCTCATGCCACTGATACGGATATGTCGACCAGATAGACCCGACATCCCAGTGAATTCATACTCCCCTACATGGTTGATCAACCCAGTGGGTCGTAGAATGAGGAGGGGATGCAGGAGCGTGTAGAAGAGCTTCCAGCGTCGCATGTAGTTGCGAGAAAGAGAGCGTGAGGTCGGTATTCACGATGGGTGCAGAAGCTCCCGCTACTGGGGCACCGGACCTGGGTGTTGCCGTACCTGGAGAGGATCGCGATTGCGAGATTGTGCAAGGGGTAGAAGATGAGGATGCTGCAAACGATCGATGGAGGGAGTTGGAAGATGATATGATGAATGGATGGGACGACCCGGACGAGGATGCAGAGGCCCCGCCAGATGGCTCGATCTGATGGCAACCGAATAGGCTCGTAAGATTACAGAGAGAGCACTGATCAATATGTTACGCACCTCTTGACTAGATTTGCGATGTCTCTGCTCAGCTACACATCTCTTGCTCTCTCTGTGAGACTTGATGGGTGCGGGATTGCGGGGACTTCGCAAAGGAATATATATGTTGCAGAGGTCACAATGGACCGCGCACGCACCTGTTTCATCGTTGAAATCGAGAATTTCGAAGTTGAGTCCTTGAGACTCAATCGTGAGGGACATCGCTGGCTCTATGATGATTGAGTATCGTTTGAACGTCAATGGCGAACGACATACATACCGTGATCATGGTGGATGAGAGCAAGCAATATCGTGATTGCGCGTACTGTGTGATCTGCATCTAATCTGGCAGGACCCCTGGTGTAGGTAACCCCTTGGGTTCCTGTTATGGAAGGAGGGGTTCACGTCGCCGCCAGCGCGAGTGGGGGCCCCTTGGACAGACGACATGATGCAAGGGGTGTCAGATCCTCCGATCGCGGCCATGGGGAAACATTAAGTGTTGCCCATAAAAGGTGAGCCACATGGCGAGGCGAGCGAGCAGCATCAACGGCATTATCCTAGTGCCGGCGCCGGCATGGTCTCAGTAGCTAGCACTTGTCTGTACATTGTAGCTACACTGAAGGCGATGTGGGAGGTACGATGATGAGACCCACGGCTCGCTGGTACCGGATACGCCCATAGGAGACCATTTTAGCATTATTCTGCGGCACTTCGGACCTCTTCGAGTCGATTCTACGATACATCGGA
>SGPM01000296.1:0-34643 GCA_004802725.1 Antrodiella citrinella
TAGAAACAATGTCGTATTGCAGAATGAGGAGGAACACTACAGTGACACTGGGAAGGAACGCGACGCGTCGACGTGACGCGTCTTGACAGCGAAGGAACGATCACGTGGGGAACACCCACACCCGGTCAGACGAAACTCACCAGACGTTCTACCGTAGTCGGTGCCCTCAGTTCTTTCATTCTCCGACCGGGTAGATCCGTCTGGTACCGAGACTAAGTTTATTGACCAGGGGATATAGAAGCTCCAGAAGCCGGTTCCGAGTCCGAACGTGCTGAGCCTGAGGACCAGTGCCACGATGCGTCTGACGTTGCTTGATAACCACCACAGCACATTGCAACTTCACCTATAGATGTACAATTTATACATAGGCCGAACTCTACAAGCTGAACATTGAACCACCAGTTTACAGCTGGTTGCAAAACGATGTGCCTGCTGGGAAATTTAGAGGTCCGACAAGCTAGCCCAAGCCCGCACCGACCTGCCAGAGGTCGGCATCATCTGCCGGATTTACTCCGCTTCATTTTCCGAACCCATGTGAGACCACATCGTTTTGCAATTGCAACCAGCTGTCTCAGACAATCTTGAGTCTTGGCCGCACGCTCCAATACAATATGTCCGTCTGTGCGAGGGCTCCTAGTACTTCCTTCGAGTATCCCTCGCCCAGCACAACGTCCACGACTGCTCTCGAGTTTGCGATCTTTAACACTCGACGCCACATCGTAGTCCATGACGCGGGCGATTCCGAATGTGCGTATCGGTTCCTGGTGGATGCAGCAACGTATGAGTTTCTTGACCAAAGGCAGCGGAGCGGAAAGGAGAGTGGGTATAACTTATTATTTACCTTCCAAAGTGGTCTTCCTCACCCCCGCGTCATCGTTCGAGATCGATGCATGCAGGAAAGCCTGCTGGTAAACGTCGAGCGTGAGGATGGAGGGGCCGAGTGACGGGATCAGCGATGCGTCTAGAGTGTACTATTCTCGAGGCATCGTGAATGTGCTTCGAGCAACGGCGTGATATTGCCTAGAAGAAACAATGCGAGAAAGAACAAAGTCTTCGGGTTTATAGAGGTATCTGCAGTATCGATATCTGTGGTGAACTAGGTCGCAGTAGTGTTGGAATCTATGAAACGTTCTGGCGTGTTCATAATGTTCTACAGCTGAGTTCGAAATTATCCGATGAGGATGCATCCCTGCATCACTATAACTTATCGAGACCGACTCGGGAGCCAGTGAGCACTTATATTTCAATATCAAGACCTGAGTTCGTAGGTCTGCGACGACATGAAATGGAGCAGTATTCAGCGAAGACGCCTCCATCACTATATCTACGCAAAAGCTACGCCGACGGGGAAAACTGGTAGTAATGAGCCCTGTGGGCAAATCAGCTGAAGGGACCTGCGTCGGATGAAAGCCTCGTAACTCACGACTTGATGGATGGATTTCCTAAACGTCCATCCTTACGCAGCTGCCCCTGAAATTTCCCGGAGGGACAAGGCCGGCTTGAGTACACTGGGACCACCAAGTGAATATAATCGTTTGATTGGTGCTGAGGAAGCGGATAGTGACATCCTGCAGGTTGAAGTGGATGTCGAACGTCCCTGTCTTGGGAAAGACATTGGGGATGTAGCCACCCTGAGCGGAGGCAGCACCCGAGATCCAAGCCGCACAGTTGCCCGATCCGTAGATCGACCCGATGGTGAAGGTGAATTTACCGTTGCTGGCGTAGGCGCGGAAGGAGCCCGCGTTCGCGACGACGTTCACCACGTCTGTGAGCTCGGGATAAGCCTCGACGGATTTGGACCAGAAGTCGTTCGCATCTGTGGTAAAGGGGTTAGATGTACAGGCAGAATAAACATGCGAAGAACGAAACTGACCAACGCGTTGGAGGTCGAGGGTGGTCATGTTTGTTCAGGATAAGATGTAGGCGATCTACACTCGTCGCGACCATTGAGCTATATCACTGATGTGAGAGGGATCGCAATACGTACCAAAGAGACAGTGGAATGACTCTGAGTTGCACAAGTGCTACGTGAAGCCCGAATCTTTTATACCTCGCCCATAAGGGGTTCGTTGGCTGTACCCACAGCTTGCAATGCCTGGTCATACTTTGACATGAGTAAACATGAGAGCAATGGCAAGAATTGGGGACCTTACGATGCATGGAAGAACAGGCTCCCAAGTTCTCAAGGTCTGGTGTTGTCTTCCTCCGGACATCCCAGCTCTGCAGGGTAATGTCAGAATATGAGAAGTAGAATGGAACATGACTCAGTCTGTAGGGTGCATCTGGGGAGCTCTGTATATGTTGACCTTGCTAAGTGGGCAAAAAATCGACCACGGTAGAACAGAGGGGTCACTGGATACCCAGAGTGCCTCAAATTATCTCCAAATAGCGTAGACCGTTAGTAGAAGAGATTTAATACCTCGCATACAGGGTCACGTAGAACATTTCCAAGCCACGATACCACTCGGAGAGCGAGTCGCTGTACTGTGTACACCTCTTGCAGAAATGACCTTGTCGACGATAACGAGACTCATGATAGAGTGGACAAATGAAAACAGTTTCCGAAACGGTCTAGAACGGTCGCATGTTGACGTTGTATAGGGCCACACCACACCCAAAGAGCAAACTATCGCCAAGCAAAACTGCCACGATGGACGCACCCGCGCAGTATGCACATTCAATGGTAGGCGTACGCCGCGGCAAGGGTTGAAGACATTACTCATCTCCAGATACCCCAGCAACATATTCGGCTCTGCAGGGTACGTCAGAACATGTCATCTTCAAAGAAATAGATTGGAACGTGACTTGAAGTTTGAGCGCGGCACATTTCGGGAGTTCTGCATATGTTAGTTTTTACTAAGTGAGCGAAAATTGGACTATGCAGAACAGAGGGTCACCGGATACTCAGAGACACATAGCGCCTCAATTTACCCCCAAATGGCATAGACATCTAGGCGAAGAGGTTCCATACCTCGCGTGCAGGATCACGTAAGACATTCCAAGGTCATCGGTGAGCGAGTTGCTGTACATCCTCTTGCGGGAGCGGCCTTGTCGGCGTACAGCTGAATCCCTTAAGAGAACGTGATACGTATTTAGTGACGGGAACTAAGAGGTGGCAGACGTCGACCGGTCGCAGCGGCTCAGTAACCTTGATAGCTGCTCCGAGTCGACAATAAGTCTGTATCCCATGATAGTGAACATGTTGATATGCCTGCAAGACATACTAAGAATAAAAGGGTCTCATTCGAGGACAGTTCAAGGACGCACTTACGGGTCCGAGGGATCCAGTAGCGGCGGTTGTGCATTCGAGAGTTAGTCGACGAAAACAGGCTCCGAAACGTTTTCGAACGCATATCGACGACGTCCTACTCCTCGTTAGCTTGCTCCAAGTGAAAGTGCCACGGCTCGAGTCGGGAGTCGATGGCCCATATCCGAGCAGTCAAAACATTTGTCGCAAGTGTTATATCCGCAATATGCACCTCAGTATACGTAGCTGGGAATAGCGTACGCCAGGGTTGAAGACCTCAACCAGGTAAAACACAGCTCTAAATCTCCAGCTTGTCAAGGTGCGAAGTCGGAAGTCCAGGGTCGTGGCAAATGCAGCACTCACGTGTGGCCACATCGCTACACATCCTTCTGCCATCTTCACAACATCTCCTGGTATGGACGTCGATATGCCAGAACGTGTTTAATAGGTGTTCCAACTTCCCAAAGGACGAGGAGGAGGACGAAGCACAAGGAGATAATCCGGCTGCGGGATCAAATGGTTGCCGTGTTCGCATTTGGTAACCGACCTTCAAAGCTTCATGCTCTTGAACCACCTTGTTTAAACAGACTCCAAACGAAAAGCACGCTACTCTCTTCCCACCACGCTCGTAACACGAAAAATAGCATTGGAGAAATGCAGCCTACACTACTCGATGATATTCCGAAGGTGCGAGCATTTCTTTGCATAATACTTTGGATGCACACCAACATTGTCCCAGCTACGAGAGGAGCTACTCCAGGGCTTCATGTCGGGAAAGATGAGACCCATCCCGTATCGAAAGGAGCAAATTGCGAAGCTGGCGTATATGGTTCAAGACAACATTGACGACTTCAGAGCGGCGTTAGCTTCGGACTTGGGTCGTAATGAGCTTGAAGCAGACTTGTACGTCCCTCGATGGTTTTCTTCGCAGTTCCATGTGTAATGACGTGTCTCTTGCAGCTTGGATATTCAGCCCACTCTTAACGAGATATTGCTTGCTCACAAGAATGTCGAAAAATGGAACACGCCCGACAAAGTCCCTTTCAGTGTCAACTGGTTCGCTATGAGCCCCTCCATTCGCAAGGATCCCAAAGGCGTCGTCTTGATCATAAGTCCTTTCAACTTCCCAATGCTTCTCATTCTGGGACCTCTGGTGAGTTGTGATAACTTCAGCTTGCGACGCGTTAGCTAATCTCCTGTCAAAGGCTGGCGCGTTCGCTGCTGGATGTACCGTGGTCCTCAAATCTTCAGAGCTGTCTCCCAAAGTTTCTGGCGTCATCGCAAAGTTAATACCGCAATACTTTGACCCTGACGTGTGCAGGGTGGTTATAGGGTCCATCGCCGAGAGTACGAAGGTTCGTATCCCATCTATCTACCGCTTCCTATGACCTACTCATGTTTCCCAGCTCCTCGAGTTGCCTTGGGATCACAGTAAGTCCAAATGTCAATAGTCAGCTAGAAGACACACCCTCATAAGAAGTGTTAGTTCTATACACTGGTAGTGGCCGTGTAGCACGAGTCATATTGACCGCCGCTGCCAAGACCCTTACATCCGTCACTACTGAGGTACGTCCCTGCATAACCACCCGTATAACCGCTCACAATTTCTTCAACAGCTTGGAGGCAAGTGCCATTAGCATGTACTTGACCAGTCAAATGACAGTGTATGCAGGCAAAAACCCTGTCGTTCTAGATCCTAAGATGGACCTCAAGCTTGCGGCTCGAAGAATTTTGTGGGGGAAGTTCACCAACTGCGGTCAAGTAGGTCGTGTGACCTTTCTAAAAGAATGTGACTCACTTTCGCAGATATGTGCATCACCAGATTACCTCCTTTTGCCTCAAGAAATACATGAGGAATTCATCAAAGAGCTTCTCGATGTGTGAGTTCAACACCACTATGTTCGTCCCTCATAGGCTTGCTGACAGTCTTTTACAACAGATACGCTGAGTTCTACCCTGAAGGTGCAAAGAACTCGGACTCCTACGCACGCATGGCTACGCAATCACACGCTGAGAGGATGCAACGCCTTATCTCCCAGACCAAGGGTAAAATTATTATTGGCGGCGATACAGACGTCGAAAACCGCTTCGTCTCACCGACGATCGTCACGAACGTCTTGAACGATGACGTGTTGATGGAGGATGAGCTATTTGGGCCTATCCTTCCTATCCTCACAGTGAAGAATGAAGACGAAGCTATTCAGTTCATTAATCGGAGGCGAGTATTTACTTGGACTAGACATAATGTTCCTTGTTCGCTCATCTTGTGTTCAGAGATCATGCGTTAACCATATATGTCTTCTCGGAGGACGCTGCATTCAGATCCAAAGGTTGGTCTGTTGCTGTATAAGCGTGCAATGATACTGACTCTAGTCCAGTCTACGACAACACGCGTAGCGGAGCTGCCATTGCGAATGACGTGGTGATCTATCACAGTAGTATGTACACACGGGTCACTGTCTTTCGGTCTGCTGACTCATGTCCTGCGCCTTGTCAGCTACTGGACTTCCCTTCGGCGGCATTGGACCTAGTGGATGTGCGTCATTATGATTGCTACGATGTCTGTCTTTCATTTATCTTTATACGTCACAGCTGGCGGAGCCACCACTGGGAAGTTCAACTACGACATTTTCACTCATCTTCGCGCGTCATTAGTCGGTCGTGCCTTGTGCGTATCTTCTCCAACGATGTTCGTCCGGCTACTGATTGTGTGCTACTACCCTCCAGGGTTGACAAGATCCTTCTCAAAAATCGTTACCCTCCACACACTGTATGTATAACACCCCTCTCTTCTACGGCTTGAGTTAACCTTTCGTCTCGCAGGCCGCAAAAGCCAAGGCACTGGCGTTTGCGATGAACCAGAAGTTCCCTCCTCGTCCAAAGTCTCTTCGGGCGCTCTCTAACGGAGTGGTGAAACTTGCTAAAACCAACAGGTGGCGTCTCTGGTTTGCTGTCGCGATGCTAGCTGCTGTCGCGTCTGCTGCGGCGAGACTTACCAACCTCCGGTCTTTGTTCGCAGCGACACCGTGAACGGCGTGCACTAAGGTGTGACTGCTTGCTGAATAAGTTTTTATTGCTGGATGTTCGTGTTCTATCTTATCACCTTGTACATTACCTGGAAGCTTGGAATGTTGCTGAATATGACTGTTTTTTTTGTGTTTTGTCTACTCTTAGTTCTCACCGCACATATTCGCAGTCTCACCGAGTCGTATAATTTAGGTGCGATCAGTCTTTTCATCCCAAGTTACGTACCTCATCTAACGCCCATTCGTAGCGTCAGTGAGAGAATCCTCTCTATATGAAGCTGAATTGGACCTGTGCAATTCATGAATGTGGCGTCCTCTTGACCTGAGTCATGGAAGCCTCAGCATCCCAGATTTGCATAAGGGTCTACATATAAGTACTGTGAGAAGGATTTTGTACAAACTCTCTTCAAGCTCCGGTACGTCGTTCTGCAGTATTCGCTGAAATGTCTGACTTGGAGAATGTTTAGTAACGATGAGAGTCTCTAAGCTTCGGAACGAATGATAGGACGACGACGCCCGATCTCCGAGTCTTTAACTCTCTGGGTACATCATGCTTGCTGAGTAGCTTCTATCAATCCAGTCGTACTCAAGTCTCTATTGCTGCCGTGAACACTTACCGGACATTCACATCCCGGAGGGATCTGCTGGTGAGAGGTCTTTTCTTCGTTCTTCATGTCAGGCTCAATCCGATTTGCCCCGTTTCTAGGCTGAAATGCGATGATTATTACATGTTGCCGCATGATCTTAGAAAGATATAAGGCATTCCTGCCAAGCTCGGGGGGGCACTGAGAGTTGTTCCCTTGTCTTTTGGTATGTACATGGCCCTGCAGTACGTTCCGAGGCGAGCGGGCTTACATTGCATGTATATAGAACTATCATGGCCAGTGTCAATCTGCAGACTGTCGGTTAGTCGCACCACAAAGGGTCCGACCGTGGTATGCAAATGCTGACCCATGATCACCGACCACAGCACCCAACCAATTCTTCCCCAAAGCCGTCGAAGCCTACCCTCATCTAGCTTCCACGATCAAAGCCGTCTCCACCGGCAACATCCTCGTGAGCGCGAGCCAGTGCAAGCTCAACTTCGTCCTCGACAACATCTCTGGCGTGGCGGAATGCACAAAATGGACTACCGGCGCTGCCAACAATGCGCGGAAGTCCGATCCCCGGATGCCTCCCCAGGCAAGGCTTGTTCAGCGTCGTGTTCACTGTAACGACGTGTACGCTCACTGTCCAGGATAATTCGGCCATGATGCTGTGTATCTATAAGGGTACGGGGTATCAAGCTGACTTGGTCCCGCCGGGATCGTTCAATGGCACATGGGTCAGGAACGATTCTGGGTGATGAAGTTTTGTGAGTCCTCTTCCGGATGTCTTCAAGGCCGAGCAACCGAATGCAAGTCTAACTTTACGTTGTAAACATTGCAGCACTTCGTTCGCAAGGACCAGTAGCTCTTCTGTTTGCTTTTGAGGCGGAGACACGTTGCGCCACACATAGATACTCCATAGCTTGAGCGTGAGTCCACTGTTCTTGCTCTATGCAGCTGGGGCGCCCAAATCAAGCTACCCAAGTGTTTCCTGTAACATGGCTGTTCTCGACTTGCAGTATGTGTGTTTCGACCCTCGCCACCGTGACAGTAAGCACACCGTAAGCAGACTCCGAGAATTGACGACAACGTTTAGCATCTGATTGCGAGAGACAGATGTAAGAGGCGGGATGGTTGGGGTAGGGGTAGGGGTGATACGGACACGGTTGAATCTGTATACTGTTATCAGACCAGAAAAGGTATGCAGGACAGTCCGGGATATGCAAAAGTTATGGATGATTGGGGCAACAGGATATATGGAAAAAATGCAGCGCGGTATGTAAATATTGACTTGGTCTGAACCCTGGAAGAGATGGAGGGAGAGCAACAGTAGCAAGTGACAAGTATACGAAAGGATGTTGAAGGAGATGTATAGGTTTACAAGATGTACCAAGTCCACCGTCGTGAAAAAATGAAAGAATAAAAAGGAAAGGAAGGGGAGAAGGTATAAGTATGCAACATGGAACGGATGAATAGTGATATTATGCTAGGTTAACCGTAGCGCGACATTACGAGATTGTCTCATGTGAACTGGTGCTCTGCCGCCTGGGCGACATCTCGACAGACTTGCACTGCGAAAGGACTTGAAGTAATATTGACCGTTCGCCAGCATTGCGAACGAAAGGAGTCTGCGCAGGTGAAATTTAGCTATGAAGCGGACTGGCAGTAAATGGAACATACGTTGAGTAGATCGTTAGGGTCTGGACGTGACGAGCTCGGTTCGGAGCATAGATGGAGGAAATCGTGAAAAGATCGTGAAAAAATCTCAGGCTGGCTGAGTGCTGGCCACCGGTCGCCGAGTTGGGTAAGGTCGGTGGCGTCAGAGAACGGTGGCTCAGTCTGCGCCATCTCCCATACGGTCGCTCCAAGAGACCATACATCCACCTTGAGAGCGTTGTAAGGACCACTGCAAATAAAGGAATCAGACAAAGGAACAATAACAAATTACAAGGAATGCATACCTTCGCATTTCAGGAGCCTGGATGACGAGATAAGACGTCAACGCCCGAGCAAATTTCGTACGAAATGATCAACACTTACCTGCCAAAAGTGAACACCCGCGGGGTCCGACCGTGTGGGTTCAAGTAGAGGGACTTTCACAGAGTTGGAGAAGTCGGCTACAAAGGGCATTGAGTAAGAAGCAAGTTCCATACGGTGAGCCAAACGTACCAAGCTTGACTAAGCCCTCAGGGCTGAGCAATAAGTTATCTGACCTCAAATCCCTATGGGCAATACCAAGTTGCTGCAGGTAGTCAAGACCTGACAAGACCTACAACACTCAGAGTCAGCGCACAAGGATTATCGAACAAAACAGTGGTACGCACATCTTTTGCCACAAGTGCCATTTGCTTCTCCTGCAAGATCAAACCTTCATCCGCCAATGCAATAATGTCCGCCAAACTCCGGTCCATGAGCTCCATTCTGATCCAAAGCGCGTCCTCTTCCTGGTCGATATATATCGCATCCAGGCAGAGGACATGCGAATGTCTTACGTCCTTCAACGTGGTCAACTCCCGTTTAAGATCCGAAAGCTTTGGCATGTCAGAAGGAGAGGGGAGGAGAGTGACTTTCTTAATAGCCACAACATTGTCATCGGCGGAGGCTTTGAGAACGCGGGCCGAGTACACGGAACCACTTTCGCCCTCTGCGATCTCCTGCAAATCCGCGAGAAGGGTATGAGGATCAACACGTTCTATGATGAACTCTCGGATGGGGCCGACTACCTCGGAGACCCATCCTGAGTACTGGGGAGTCGGCGACAAAGGAGAAGCAGCGGCGGGAGAAGAATATGGTGAAGGTATTCTGGACTCCTCGACCTCGATCACTTTGTCAATACCTTGGATGACTATCGACGGCCTTGCGTTCGCGGTGTTCTTGTACTGTCTGACCGCAGCAGACGAGAGCGCAGACTGGCCGAATGTCCCTGCAAGCGGGGATGGGAGCGGCGAAGATTCAACATAAGGAATGCAAGTTCTTGATCTTTCTGCAGATGCAGATGCAGACGTGGACGGTGTGAGAGAAGCGACCACGGAGGTTCCTGAAGAGTGAGATTCAGAGCTACTAGGAGAGGTGGAACGAAGTTCGTTCGAGTCGTCAGAGTCATCTGATTCGAGGCCTCCCGCAGGAAGGGTCGAGATCGGATACGTAGGTCTTGGAACACCATCCTCTAGGACAGGTGATGCTATAACATTGGCACGAGCCCGTGTGGCAACAGCTGCATCGCGGACGATGGTGGCGGGCGTGACCGTCATGGTCGACATGTTAGAGTCGCGGTTCTCCTTCTCTCCATTTGGAATCGTGACTTGCAATTCATCATAGTCGATGGTCTTCTCCGGATTAACCATGTTCATGACCTCGTTGAACAATGGCGTTTGCGGCAACCCGGATAAAGACCCCGGTGACCCAGCGGTGGACGGGAAAGAATTGCCAAAGTCGCGTCGAGCAGGTAGTTGATTCAGTGGCATAGGCTTTTGAAGAGGCAATGGGCGTGGTACAGTTGGTGGAGTAGGCTTTAAGCTATTACTGGAATGCAATAAAGATTGAGATGAAGATGCAGTTGACGATGACGGCCATGGCGGTCGAGCTTGGGTGGAGAGGGCCTTTGGAGGAGACGAAAGCTTATCGGAGCCCGGAATAATGGAAAACAGCGACTCTGTCCAGCTTGACAGATCTGCAAGTTCGTCTTGATGTAAGGAGAGCCGGGGTGGACCCGTGGGTAAGCGAGAACCAAGTGAAGGGAGAGGCGCAGGCTGTTCACTGTCAGACGAGTCCTCTACGTCGTGATCAATGGCCTCCGGAGGACATAGGCCTGCACTCTTGTACTCCGTCGAGTGTGACTGATAGGCAGGTGGCGGAGATGGAATCGTAGAGACGGACGCGTTGACAACATGGAATCGTCTCGGAGGCGTTCGTGGGGGTCTGTCTTTCTCGCTTGGAGTCGAGGCATATGATCCTGAACGAGGTGGCGTCGTGTGACTTGAAGGCGAATGACCACCTGGCAGCCGAGGAGATGAACTATTCATTGGAGGTAACGTCGGTGCGCGTGTAGATCGAGGGGAGTCGTGAATTGAACGAGCATCAATGGGTGAGGATGGCGTGGATTGTCGCGAAATGGGTGAGGTACTCCTCGCTAATGGGGGCGTACCATTGGAAGACCCTGCGCGTCCGCGCAACGTAGGCGTCTCCGGAGACCTTGGTGTGGGTCTTTCATAGACAACTCGGTCATAGCGCGGCTTCGATGGAAGCTCTGAATGCTGAGAACGAGACACATCTGAGTCGTGACGTGAATGCGGAGGGGACTTGATGGAATGAGACTGTTGAGAAGATCCTTCATCCGATACGTCGCGTTGCAAAGAGCTCGAGCGTGGTTGAAAATGGGACAATCCGCTAGAAGTCGCTGCTGAATCTGTCCTGATATGAAAACTTTGGGTATGCAGCGGAGTCAGAGTAGGCGATCTTGAAGCAGCTCGTCGCGCATTGATGACGGTAATTTCGTCCGAAGTGAAACCCATGTCTACTAAGGACGCAGACCATGTCGGAGGCAATCCAGCCAAGCTACGAAAAATGTCAACACACACACTCACACAAAAACACCTCGTTATAAACGTACCCGTCGTCGACATGGACATTGTGCTTGATTGTGAAGCATATTAGTACGCAGACTAGGGACATTACACGGTGGCGCTCACTTGAAAGTTCCAAGGCATTGATATTGAGGAATCATCCACCACTTCCGGAGCATCTAACGTGTGGGACTTGTTGGACTTCGCGGACTTCGGTGTCCTGGAACGTCGAGTGAAAGACGGCATCTTGAAAATACTTCGCTTCGACCGCGCGGAATCAGGTGAAAGCGTAGCATTTGACGAAGGCCCATTGGTACTCGGGGCGTAGTGACTACTGGTGGAATAGGATGGACTGGGGGACGGACTTCGTGCACTAGCAGCATAGCGTGAGGAAATGGGGGTGATAGGATGCGATGAAGAGTCCTGCGCGATGGAATGGCTGAGGGACACCATAGACGGATTTGCGAGATAGAGCGGATCCTTGGGGGGAGGCGCGGGGGCCTTGGAGGAGCTGCCAGAAATCTTGAAGACATTGAGCGACGAAAAACGCGAGTTCTGTCTGCCTGTTGACGACGCGGAGGAGGTGGCCATCGTTGAGAACGACGAGCTCGGACGACGGGGACGACGAGGAAAGAGCCTCACATGGGCGTCTGCGAATAACAACCCCGGCGTTTATAGAAATTACTTATCCCATCACTAATCGGAGTTCTAAATATGTTACTCATTTTCTAACCAATAGATAGGGTCATGTTATTATTGTTACTTGTGGACCGCTCTAGATCCCGTGCCTTATATGCAGACCTCGTTTTCAGGACTGTGAGCTAGCTTTCGAAAAAAAAAACACAAGTACACATGATGCATGAGGCCTTGAGGAAGTCTTCAAGCCTTCAAGCTTCAAGCCTCAGCGCTGATTTGGCAACCGCACATCTTTGTTGTTCAAACGTTCAAGTTGATCCGTTCAGGTTATATGTTGATCAGCGGGACACTGCAGTCGCCCCGGGCCTGGTGTGGCGCACAATGATATGATGGCAAATCAAGCTTGCAGTGAAATATAATCAGTGCACCGGCGACGCAAGGTAGAGTTGTTGTCATCTACGACGATGCGAGCCTTCCGCAGCATTTTCGTAATGTCTGAAGCTTGAAGATCCGGAGCGGGTTCCAAAGGGAATCATTGGTTGGACAAAAACATCTTGCGAGTGTAATTGTGAATTGAGATGATCATATAGCAATGCCTTCCAACATTGAGGGCTGACAGAATCCATTGATACATCGATTTAGCGTCTCGCCCGCTTGAACTTGACGGTAGGAAACACAACCGGTGTGCGCAAAATTGCACGTTTTGTTCCGATCTTGCAGCCCAGAGACTTGAACAGTGCGTTCACTCTGTATGATGACCCGGTCATTTCAACCTCAGGGTCTGCTAAGTAGGCAACTGAAGCACGTACGAGGCAGGTGGCATGCTCAAGTCTTTGGCAATCAGCGCGCTATCCGATGCAAAGTCGTCCACTCGAAGGCAGAGCACGAACATATGTGTGAGCAGACTCGTCTCCGTCTGGGAGGTTATCTTCGGTCTGAACACCGAACATGTGAGCTGTGTGACGGCGGCCTGATACACGGGCGACTCACTCATTTGATTCTCGCGGAGTCTCCATAAAGCGGGAGACCAATCCATCTACCACGATGCTCGGGACGCTTTTGAGTCGCTCCTGCAATTTTTTCTTGTCTCCCGCCCTCGCCGCCTGCTTGAACGCCATCATAGCAGATACGTAGAACAGTATCTTCCTATATATGAAGGGTGGGATGAGCTTCACATTGCACTTGAAACACGTTTCTACTCACAGAGTATTCGTCTTCACCGATGGGGCCGCAAACGCGAGTAACAAATGTTGATTGATCCATTCAGACCTGGAGTAGGGCAACATGTACCGCCTTTCTTTATCCGACGACGCGTGCTTCAGCGCTGAGACTGTGAGGGCTTTCCACTCGGCCTCAGGGATGACGTCGTGCAGCGCGTAGACATCGTCCGGCCGTTCAGCGTCCAGATTGTGGGGAGGTATAAGTCTGTTCTCGTCCGCAGCCGCCTTGGCCTCCTCTGCAGCAACTGGTTAGCGACAGGACGTGGAGATAAATGCCTAGCTCACCCCGAGTAGGCAGACTAGTCGTGTTCTCCTCTATCCGGTCTTGAATATGTCCTGCAGCCCCTCTCATGGCGTCGACATCGATCCTGTTTCGCTCTTGTGCCCGGATGGCGGTCTTGGCCTTCTTGGTACCGAAAGTCTCCCCAAGCTTGTTCCGTTGGGCCAGACGGCATCCGAGCTTGCAACCATGGACTCCAGATTCTTTAGCTTCTTCACACTTCTTGTCAGGATGTGCAACGGAGCTGGACGGAATACAGTCGTATTCGTCCGCTTGTTGTGTACACCTACGAGGTAACTAAGTATTGTTCAGTGTCGCTCGACCATATGAGCCTTGCAAATACGCACCTGCATCCTGCCGCAGCGACCTGTGTCTCCGGACCCGTTACGAACTCTACTGAGTCTGTTTCACCGACAATAGTCACATCCTGTTCGGAAAACGGCTTGTTTGGCTCCTTTTTGTTCAAATAGGCCTTGTAAGGAACGGATTTTGTTGGGTGAATAGCAGGGAAGCTAGCTGATTTCCGGCTGAGAAATTTGGTAGACGTGTGGGATTGGAATTACCAACCTAATACTGCGCCGATTTGGGCTGTATCCTGCGATGATAGTTCTAAGGATATTTCCGCAGGTTCTTCATTGCGTTTCCTCTTCTTGGACACAACTGCAGACATATCGTAGACAATGAAGGTTGGAGAAGATATCTAGAGATAGAGCGCCGGACGCTCGTAGCAAAGAAGTCTTAGAAGACACGGGCGTTTCAGCGTAATTGGCCCTTTCCCCGCGCAGTCACGAAGTCGTTGGACAAATGTCCCAATAGACTTGTGCAGCGGCATTAAAGTTTTGTTGCTTTTCGTTCTTTGTCTCTGGTAAGTTTGTATACACCGTCTACAGTATATTATTGCGTTGCTTATTTGCGTCGTATCGTAGGACTCGTGTCTCGTAATTTCCTTTGCCGCCCGTTGACAGGACACCGGATCGGGGGGGTGCTACCTCTCTCTTCGTCCGTTACATTGCTGCATCCCTCGTCCTGTCTGCAGGAATGTCTGCATCAAACTTGTCCTCTCGCTCGTCGTCGCGCTTGGGCGAACGCCGCACCTCCGCGTTGCGGAGTGCCTCAGGGAGCAGGGAGGGAACCTACACCGAACAAATGGAGAGCGGTGTCAAGGTGGAGGAGGATACTAAGGTGGCGGTGACTCGGGAGTTCAAGGAAGAGGAAGACGGGGATATTATCATGGGAGATGCTAGTTCTCCCACCTTGAACGAGGAGGCGAGTGAAGAGGCGAAATCGGAAGCCTCAGATATGAAAATCGAGGAAATCAAGACCAAGTCTGTTACGCCACCGCTCCCACCCAGCAAGACGAAGAAGAAACCGGAAGCTCAGCTCATTGGAGACCTACCACGCGCTGAAGGTGATGCTTTGAAGACCTTTGAAGAACTTCCTGGAAATCACTACCAGTACGGCACCCTGGGACGATCCAGAGAGGCATTGGAGAGTATGACATGTGATTGTCAATACGAACACGGTCAGTCGTCTCAACATTCGTGCTTGAAACATAGTATATAGCGTGGCTTAGGTAGCAGATGCTGACTTCGCTGCGTGGTGTGCTCTAGGTGTGGACGACCCCTCTGACGCTTGCGGCTCCGACTGTATCAATCGACTGACTCAAGTCGAGTGTCTACCTGAAGATTGTCGTTGTCATTCTTTCTGCGGAAATCAACGGTGAGCGGCTCGCTGGGCCACATATCCCATGGTAGGAAGATGACGCTGACTATGTGTCCGTTCTGTCAGGTTTCAGCGCAAAGCGTACGCTGACATTCATATCGTACAAACGGAGAAGAAAGGGTTTGGTCTTCGTGCTGGTGCGAACCTACCTAAGTGAGTTCTACCCTCCGATATGAAGCCGTCCTCGTCTGACCTCAACGTCGCCGTCGGCAGAGACCAATTTATCTATGAATATGTGGGCGATGTGGTCAACCAGTCATCGTTTTTGAAACGAATGCGCCTATACGCGGAGGAGGGAATTCGCCACTTCTACTTCATGATGTTGCAGAAAGACGAGGTGCGTCGTATATACGGTGCGGCGTCACCGCAGCAATTTGACCCCCATTTAGTATATCGACGCGACGAAGCGTGGTGGCATTGGTCGGTTCGCCAACCACAGCTGTAATCCCAACTGTTACGTCGCAAAATGGACCGTCGGCGCTCATGTCCGCATGGGAATCTTTGCGAATCGGAACATCAAGAAGGATGAGGAACTGACATTCAACTACAATGTTGATCGCTATGGGTAAGCATCTACCATCATAGTCGGTGTGCTCTCCGGTGCTAACTTGTCTTCAGTCATGACGCACAGATATGCTACTGTGGTGAGCCAAACTGTGTGGGTTTCATCGGTGGGAAGACCCAAACAGACATTGCTGCCATGGATGATCTGTACCTCGACGGTCAGTTCTTCGTCTCGATAGCGATTGGACTACCTCTCATCACTTGTCACAGCGCTCGGTATCAGTGAGGAAGTCGAACAACTCGGCCTCAAGGGTAGCAAGAAGAAGAAAGGCAAGAAGCTCGACGAGGATTATCTGGTAGAGATAATTTTTACATCTGTTGTCCGGTCATTTCTAATCTTTTTTCAGCCTACTCTCAAACCTCTTGTGGAGAAGGACGTACCGAAGGTTGTCCAAGCTATGCGTCAAACACAGAGTCGCAAGGTCTTGCTCAAGTTATTGACGCGTGTGAAGGTAAGCAAGAGTGGAATGCACTGCTACGATGTCAGACTCACAAGATTTCTCAGATTACCGAAGACCAGTCCGCTTTGCGGCAGATTATGCGGCTGCGCGGTTTCAGTGTCATGACGAATATTTTAGATGACTATATCACAGACTTGGAGATTCGTACTACGGTGAGAGTCTTGGTTTCGTGTCTGCCCTCGCATGCTGAAACATCGTTCAGGCTATCGAGTGCATGATGACTTGGCCTCTTATTCAGCGGAACAAGGTCGAAGACTCGAAAATAAATGTACCAGTGAAAGAGTGCTCGGAATCCGACGACGAGAGGCTTTCATCGCTGGCTAAGAAAGTACGATGACTTGTTCAATACATTTACAACATTCAAGCTAACGTGGAGATGGATGTTCAGCTGCTCGAACAATGGGATGGTCTCGAATACGCCTATCGGATACCCAAACGTCCGAAAACGATGGTACATCGAATCTTATGCTTGTCGTAATAGCTTGCTCACAAGGATATATTCTAGGAGGAAGACAAGGTGGAGGAACCCAAGGATCCGTGGCCTGTGTTCTTTGACTCAGACAACGAGGATCGGCCGAACAAGCGCAGAAAATCCACATCACCAGAACCCAAGCTCGATCTCCGGCCTATGGGCTTCCGAACCGTCAAGATCCCTGCCTACGACCCGGCACGCAAATCAAACCATCCACCGATTGGTCTTCCTCTTTGGCACGACGTACCAGCGCCTACCTTCAGGCCTGCTACGAAACAAGATATCGCGGCCGTAATCGCGGCTGCCGCTGAGTCCGCTGCGAAAGCTGCTGCCGCTGCTGAAGCTGAAGCAGCGGCAGAAAAGGCAGCTAAGGCGGCGAAAGATGAGGAGTTGGCGAAGCGGAAAGCGGCGAAGGCGAGCAAAAAGCATCAGAGCAAGGAGGAAAAGGAAGCAAATAAGGAGAAGCGGTTGTTGAAACTCGTCGGCGTTGTTGTGGTGAAAGTGATGTCGAAGTATCAGAAGCATATGGACCATGACTCCTTCAAGCAACACGCAAAGGAGGTACGTCAACTACTGATCTTTTTGTGTCGTACATAGCTAACATCGGATGTTCTCTTTATAGCTCACCCAGATTATCGCTGACAAGGAGAAGAAATCGAACAGCTACAAAGAGGGAAAACTCAACTCACTTTCGGAGGAGAAAGAAACGAAGATCAAGAAGTTTGCGAAGGAGTACATTGCAAAGATCTTGCGCAAGTTGGAGAAGAAGCACAAGTCAAAGGGTGGACCGGACGACACTCCGGGATCCTCATCCACTCCCGGCATGCCCCACGGTGCACTCCATGACTCCAAGGACGCACCGCTGTCCTTGGCAGATGTGGTAGACATGGACGGAGATGATGACGATGACGATGACGCCGAAGAAGGAGAGATTAACGAGCCACCTTCCTCGGGCGTTCCGTCTGCAAGGTCAGTAGAATCGTCACACCGACGCGCGCGGCATCGGAATGAAGAGACTGGATGGGACCCGACTGCATTACTCGCGGTACCCGCGGAACGAGGTTTGGGGATTTCGTGCTAGTATCACCATGGTACCACTATCAGGACACACGTTGAGTATTTTACTTGTATTTATCGTACGCTATGACCTTCTGCTGCTACTTGATATTTGTTGGGTTCTGTACTTACACATCTGGGAGATTCATTGAATGCAGGATCTCTTTATAACTTTCCGCTCAGCCTTGACTTTCTCTGGGCGTTTTGACAACGACGACGACGACTCACTGCAAAACTAGAGCTCTCGAGGCGGATCGATGTAGGTTGCTGATAGCCCCCGCATTATCTTAGCGGGTGTTTCATTATACATTCAGGCCGTGCTCTGACCGTGCTCTCCGAGAAATACGGAAAACTACTCCCGTACCTGGCACGGAAAAGATACTGGTCCACACTCGCAGCAAACGTCCACGGCTGCATGATATATAAAGTAGACAGAGTATTTAAAGATGGAGGCTTACCACTTTCTTACCGTCAGATTGTCTCGCAAGCAAGGATGGCAACTCCTAAAAAACATGACTATGACCTTGTCTTTGCCGCTGGTACGTCTGAAGTCTGGGTTTTCGCGCTGCTAAAATGACATGTCTTACTAGGGGGACTGCGGGAGGTGTTTGTCAAGCGCATGGTCATTTTGTCTGCAGGCGCCTTGAACACGCCCATAATGCTCGAGCTTTCTGGTATCGGTGCGAAATCTGTGCTAGAGCAGAATGGAGTGACCCAGATTGTCGACCTTCCAGGCGTTGGCGGGAATTTCCAAGGTGCGTGCATCATCAACCGCTAGTTATGTGACCACTTGCACTCTTTTCAGATCATCTTGCTTCGCCTTCACAATTTATAGCCAGCGAGGAATCAAATACGTTGGACCCTATCTTGCAGTCGGACGATGGTCCAGAGTTGCAAAGTAAGCAGATACACACGTTTTGCAAGTCAAATCACTTCACAGGATGGCTCGCCATGTTCAATAAGGACGGGACAGGGATGATAGCAAATAAGTAAAGCTTACAGGCGAACTACGACACACAGACTCTGACATCATTGTAGTGGCCTCGATGCGGGGGTCAAATATCGTCCTACGGCCACAGAATTACGAGAAATTGGGCCTAGCTTTGAGGAGGCGTGGAAGGAGCGCCACGCACCGTATCCCGCGAAGCCTACTTTCTGGCTAGGCATCTTTACACTGTAAGATACATTATGCGTCATCCAATGTCCTTGCTTAACTGTTTTGTTTCCCCACAGGTGTCTCGACCCGATGTCGCCACCAGGAAAGTATTATGGGGTCATCAATCAATTCTTGGATGCATCTAGCAGAGGTCACGTTCACATTAAGTCCAAAGATGACCCCAAAGCAACTCCTGATTTCCGAGCTGGCTACCTTGAAGAGTGAGCTCATCCGATTATATTTTGTACTACTCCAAGCCCTGGAACCATCGGTCATTTTGCATTTGAACGTTGACCGCCGAATCATGGACTCAATGGATCATTGCGACTACCTCCTCACATAAAGAGTGCCAAACTACTAATATCAATAACTTTGCCGCAGTTGGTAAAGCACGAGCTCTATGTACAGAATACTACGACCGTTGTTTTCTCACACATCGATATTCCCCGCTAAGTTTTGAACTGCATTCTTCAGCCTATGCGCTTCCATCACCACGGTGTCATTCGCATCCTCAGCAGCTTCAGCTATGAAAGTAGCTGTTTCCGGTACGAAACCTAGAAAAAAACATCAGGTCAGAATAATTGCTTCGATACCTTATCGTTCTGTACTCACCCATCAACTTGCCGCCATGACTGCGCCATAAAGCCTCACTGCTCGACAAGGCCAACGCACGCACCCGCGTATCATCCGACCTTGTCTGCATCAAGATATTCAGGTTGATCGTCTTGAGTATGAAGTCGCCCTGGACAGCCTCAGTTAATGCAAGCAAAGTGTCTGTGATGGTTGTCTTGGCCTCTGCGGTGTTCAATCGGGCCGCCACGGTGACCTGTGACACCAGAAGGGGGGCAAATTGCTTGAATCTGTCCTCGCGCCAGAATACTGGAACCGAAAAAGAGTAAATGTTCAAAATCTTTTCTCAGCGGTCGGAGAAGTTTACGTACCGCCTTCATCGTAGACAAACGTCTTCGCCGAAGTCGAGAGAAGAGCAGTCCAAAGTGTTTCATCATCGTACGACTCATCTTTGAATTTGCCTAAGATGGTGAGGAAGGGCTGGAGTAACAAGGACATGTACGGCGTCATCAATCCCTGTGAAGATGTTACGTTAGCGTTGGGGGTATTCGCAGAGTCATTGACTTCACCTTGAAGTACTCCAAGAGCGCGCCATACATGTAGATGACTATCAATGGCCGTTTTTCTTCAGCTATAACTAGCATCAGCATAGCTGTACGAACCACAGATGAACGGGGCACCTACTGTTGTCAGAAGCGAATGCCCAGTCAAACATCTTGCGGAACAAAGGTTTGAACGTAGCTTCGTTCAGCTTGACAACCAACTCGAGGAACGCCGAAAGCACGTCGTCTTTAATCTGTTGTGCACATGTTGGTATTTTCCTATCGTCCAAGGAACATATAAATGCTTACACCACGTAGGAGTTCGGGAACAGATGCGCATACATGGAATGCGTCTAAGAAAGTACTGAACAAAGCACGGATATTGGCGGATATGATGTCACGAGGAGCGCTGCGAATACACCGTTTGAGGAACTCAAAGTAGGCGACCATCTTGGATTGCGTTGTCTACGGAATACATCAGTGTTAAGCAACACGGGGTTCAAGCAGACCACCACAGACCTTGTTTCGGCTAGATGACAGTGAAGACCAAAGGTCGCACAAGAGAGGGAGGATGACTTTTGACTGCGACTTCTTTGATATCGCTTTCATGAATGTCGATAGCTCCGGAGACTGGTCGCTCAAGTATAAGTTGATCACTTGAAGTAGCTCTGCAGTGCCCCAGAATTTGGGAATGGATTTAAGCAACGCTTGCAAGACTCCCAGTGGGATCGTCTTCAGCGTTTCGTCATCTGTGCTGGTCTCGTTGCTAACGTCACGAATCGCGCCTACGCAAATGCTCACTATATCCTTGAAGTAAGGAATGACTCGGGGACCGAGTTGGTGGCTGCGAATTCAAGTAAGAAAAGCTATCGCACGAAGATTGAATGGACGCACGTCAAAGAAAGCAAAGCCATCAGAGCCTGTGAGGTACACTTGTCTTCACGAACATAATTGATTGCTATGGGAACAACGCTCGTCAAGACGCTCTCTTCGCCAGAGCACATGGTATTTGCGATGGCCGACACAGCATGGAAACTGGCGATGGTCGTGAGTATATCGGGCTTGCTAGCAAGTAGTTTGCGAGCACGTTCAGTAATCTTGACGATCGTCTTCACCGAATCGGTACGCGTTTCCTTGGCGACATTGGACAACTGCTCGCTGAGAAGCTCTAGAGCACCTTCCTGTACCTATGAAGACATCAGACAAAAAGCACAATTATAGGAACAGGATAGGATGTCTTACTGAGACGCCGCTTTCCACTACAACTAGGACACTTTGCACGAAGTCTTTCGCTGACATAGCGCGGAGCGCGTTCTCGATTGCCAGGCGAGCTGTCTTCATGATATCATCGGCAGGAGCTTTCGCATCCTTTGGCGTGGCGAGTTCCAATAGCAAAGTGATGATCTTTGAGCTAGCAAAAGTTCCCGAGGTATCTGTCCCCTCAGCAGCTATCGTTATGCCTCGAAGAGCGTGGCCAACATAAGCCATAATAGACAACGCTTGTCTCCTGATCAGTAAGACAGAGCTTGTGAATTCATCATCCCTACATGGCATCCTCAGCTTCAAGACCCAGCATAGGTAAGAAAAGGTCCTCACAAGGGTATTTCGAGGAAACGGGAGGCTAATTCGGACGACCTCGAATCAGCATTTACGAGTCGACGTGTCTCTTGCAGTAACTCAAGTAAGGTCTTGTTGTATAAGGATCAGCGCACGAAGGTCGGAGAACGAAAGATTACTTGTACCTGTAGGCGCAACTCCGTGGGATAACGCTCGAAAACAGACAAGGGAAGGAACAGAGAATTCTGAGCGTCTGCGGTGTTCTGTCGGGCAACCCGGTTGGATACCTTATCTACCAGTAGCATACACACAGGCGCAAGGAAATCATTTGCGCCCAGTGCATCCACCAGCTGAGCGAAGAAGCTGCAACACGATGTCAGCACTTGCTATATTGATCAATTATGATGCACGAACCTACTGCGCCGGTGGCGCGGGATATGATTGGCAGCATCTGTGAATATACGCAGAAATGCTCTAGAGGCTATGAACATTTCAAGGCGTTCTGGGTGACTATCTCGCAACGAAGCTGCCATGACCGGGACAATGCTGTCGATAGTCTAGATGTACAAGAATGTTAGAATGCGCCACTATGTGCAAACATGGTTTGTCACCTTTTGAACAACCCTGAAGCTGTAGCTGTCATCGCGATGGAAAACGTTAGAGCCCATGAAGGTGAATATAGGCATGATGTTATGCAGAATAGCATTCGGAGCGAGCCGGGCGAGAGTCGCCGTCAAGAGCAGAGCTTGGTTGAATGTTTGAGGGTTCTCCGAGACTTTAAAACCGTAATGAGCTTTGATATAACATTGCAAGTTAGATACGCACCTCTGATGAGCTCGACTAGGATGTCGAGTCTAACTGTCGCAGGCATGTTGGTACCCTCCTGGGACGCGAAGAAGATTAGTACGGATGAATACTCGCAAGAAACATTGCACAAACCGGTATACTGAGGGCCACGTTCTCCAGTGCCGACATCAGTACCTGTTCAACGAATACTTGGTCGCCCGTAGCGGGAGGCGCATCATGAACTACTCTAGTGAGTGTCTCAAGGAGCGATGAGATAAGTTCTACTGATCCCAGCAGCTTCTGTGATCCTAGTATCTCGGCCAGAAGGCTCAACGAAGATAACGAATCATTGCTCGTTTCTTCGATAGACCTGGGAAAACCTTGAGTATCGGGTCACGTCAAGGATACATATGAGCTCACTCGTCAATCTTGCTACGTTTGGTAGCCCGCTGAGATGCATCGGACGTTGGTTGTAACTTTGAGAGTAGCTGTACGATGATGTCCACCTCCCCGAGGATGCTTGTAAGGATGACTCTGCACTCTGTCGACTAAACGACCCATTTCAGCCCAGTATTATTCGCGTTGAAAGAGGGACTTACGATGTCTGCGTTCCCTTGGCCGAGCCGCAGGAACCATTCACAAACTTCGATCTTTTGCTCCAGCGTAAGACCAGAAAATATTGCATTCCGGAGGCGAGCGGACAATGCCTCTCTCGGCAGAGAGAACGAACCTAAGGCAATGTAAATACCACCAAACGCAATACGGTCAAGACGACGTTACCTGGCTGAAAGTAATGATGCACGACAGATTTGTATATTTCCCAAGCTCCCTCGGCTTCGTTGAGGGTTTTCAGAGAAGGGCCGTCAATTGATGAAACCAACAGTGTAGCGAGCTGTTGTTGCATGGTAGAGGTTTCGCCTTGTGCCTTGAATTCCTGCTTTGCGAGGCTTTCGATAGCGGGCAGCAGCATCTGCAACTTTGTCGGACTTGATACACCCTCTACACTGCGAAGAAGGGATATCTTGACCGAGAGAATGGGACATGCATTGACGTGGGACAGAAGACAGCTCAACACTCGCTGCTTGAAACTGAGGATCGAGTGAGCTGAAATTTCTCTTGTCGTCTACATTAGATGACTTACCCAGATTCCTTCTTGGAGTCGGTTCTCATTGAAGTCAAAGCGTTTTGCTGGAACACGGAGAGGAATGTTGCGTCGTTCAAGAAGTGCGCTGCAGACGCGTTGAGAGCTTGTGTGTACTTGGTGAAATCCGCCCAATCCAGGTACAACAGAGTGCCTAAGTCTATGATAAGCCAAATGGTCCGATGCAGCGACATCGACTCCACTCACTTGAACTAGTACCGTAGATGGCGTCGTATGCATAGACCGCCTTAGGCTTCTTTCCGACGGAAAGTCTGTTGAGAGCGGCAACACACTGCAACGCAGCCTCCCTAACGCGGCGATCCGCATGCTGGAGAGAAACCAAAATAGCTGGGAGTACAGTTTGGAAATCAACGATGTGTTGTATCGAGTTGTACGCTTCCAAGAACGCGGCGGCGTGGTACAGAGAGACGTACGCCAGGACGGACTCTTCAGCGTTAGGCGAATTCAACCAGATTCCTGCCAGGAATGACAGCGTGTCGTCAGCAAGACTTATGAACAGCGACCGCATAAGATGACTAGAAAGCGCGGGGACGCTCGCAGACGAGTTGGCCAAGCGATAAACTTGGCGCATGAGTTGCACATATTCAAAGTGTTGAGACTCCTTGGTCTGGAAATTTGTCAAGATATAGACGGATTGCCGAAACGAAAGCTCACATCAGTGGCCACCCAGTCCAACGTTACGCCCGAGCGTCGCGGCCATGAAGGCAGCAGTACGAGTATTGATGACTGCAGTCTGAACAACGTGTTGCGACTGTTCGGCTTCGAGTAAACGACATGCGCAAGACTGGCATCATCCAAGAGCTAAGAAAGTATACAAAGATCAGAATAATTGGTGGCAAAGCAGTGTAGTGCTTACCGCTGATACATTCTCAACACCACTGAACAAATCGCACATGTCCGCCAGGCTTACAACACCAATAGCTTGGACAACTTTGAACCCTGCACTTGTCTGAAGTTCTCCGGACAGACGTCCCAACACGTCTCGCAAGACCAGGTAAGCCAGGGCGCGAATGTAGATATCATCACTTTGCAACTTGCGGAGGAAAGTGTCCAGATGACCCGGGAAGCTCTCAGACGTGACAATATTCTCTGTGAGATCGTTCAATATCGCGGCCACGATGTGATGAGATAGTCTGACGTACCTGCTATCTTGCCAGCTATAGCTAAATTGAGTTTAGCGCTACCGGTGCTTTCCTCTTGCGAAGCTGAGGCCTCTTGCCAGCGTACAGCGTCGATACATCCACCAAGCAGCTCGTGCCGCCCGATACTGTGGCTAGCTTGCACGCCTTTATCCGCGTCCTCGATGATCTCCCATACAGCAACCGCGGCCCTCTGACGAGATTTCGAATACAGTAAGAACGGGAAGAAGATCTCGTGGAATATCCTGTCTTGCCATTCGCGACGATCATTTACTGCAGGGTAGAGGAATTTTGCGACAAAGGTGAAGTGCGACTTGATTGCGGCTTTGCTAGCAAGTTGTATCGCTCGCGCGAGAGTTTGGATGAAGTCGTCCAAGTTCTCCAAGACGACGGGCAGAAGAAGAGAAGATTCCGCATACAAGGCTTCGAGAACGGAGGCGTTGGTGTCTTGTACTCTAGTGAGCAGAGCAGAGCGTACGGACGACTAGGAAGTACATCAGCCACAATGAATATATGGGGTAGGATATACACTCACCAATTCAGCATCAGACAGTCCACCAATGGTAAGTCGTGCAAACAAGTCCCGGACTGCGATAGCTCTCACAATGCCATCGGCATTCGAGGAAGCTACCACCATGTCTAACTCTCCAGGCGCGTCCGCTACGGGTATATCCTGAGGAAGGTCAATATCTGCATCGAAAATGAAGACTACATTGGACCGCACAAGAGAAAGTGAGAGTAGAGCCTGCTCCAGAGCTTCCTTGTTTTCTGCGTCTTCCGTCATAGCACGGTCAAAGCACTTCTGCAGTATGTCCGGGTGTCTCTGCTGAGCTTGGACAAGGAGTGCCCGAGTCCTTCCATCAACAACCGGCTTCGTCTCGTCAGAAACGACACCACTGCTCCTTGTAAGTTGAGTGATGAGACTAGACGTTACAGCGAAAATAGATTCCGAGGGTAAGCTTGGCAGCGAAAGTAGAGACAGGATGATGCTGAAAGGCCGGTCTTCGTTAATCCTGGCTTAAGAATCAACGCATGCATCTTTCCATACATTTCTACCACGTACCTGGATGACAATCCGACGAGAATGCCGGACAAGAGCGTCTCTGACCCTACAAACGCTGTGCACGCCTTCAGCTCCATGTCCACGCCACTATGGAATGATAAGCATGCGTCAAGAACTGTTGTTGGAAACATACTCAAGCTTGGTAATAGCTCTCACAACGGATTTGAAGCTGACATCGGCGGGAAATTCATCCTGCCCTGCACAAACCGCAATCAAGGATGTGATAACAGGCTTGACGGGTACACGTTCTGCGCACAAAGATATTCCCTTCAGAATAGCAGAGATAGCTGCGACAGATAAAGGTGTTGCGTGCGACAGCGCGGACAAGAGCAAGAAGGATGAGAGCTTAGTTTCACTTCAGCAAATTTGATATAGGAATAACAATATTGAGTTCTCACAATGATCTCCTTCACAAGCGATTCCTTCGAGGGTTCAACCTGAATAGTACCGCATGATTGCATAGGCTCCATGACCGCAGGCAAATACCACGCAGCTGTTCCTTCAACCATCCCCTTTCCAGTACGTCCGTCTTGACTCCTCTTGACGAAGTCAAAAAGTATGCCAGTGTGGAATGCAACTAATGCCCTGTGAACTCCTCCAAAGCCGTTGACGTGAACTGTCGCAGGCAGCAGTCCGGCCACAAATCGAGCGAAAGCCGAATTCGTAGGCGACAGCATGATATTCACAAGAGCCGCACGGGAAAGGTTGATGTTGGAAGATTTGTAGGGAAGAAGAGCCGCGAATGGCGAGGTCTCGCTGCTCGACATGTCAATCCCAAGCCCTGCCCAAACATTGCGGATGAGACGTACGAGATATGCAGAATAGACAGCATCTTCACGAAATGTGGAGATTCGTGATATGGCAGGAATAGAGAAAGAACCGAGTTCACATTGAACTCGTTTATCCTAAAAGCCACGATTGGTCAGTTTTGCTCGTCCCCTGACATTGATATATACTCACCGAAATCGCCGTACCAACCACTCAATCACCTTTCCCGTCGGAATCTCCATCAAGAAAGGTCCTAGCAGAGGCAAGAATCCGTCGATCGAAGTATCAAGTTCAGCATTGACAGCACCAGGTTGCAAAGTCCTGTCTGTGACCTTGGCTGAGTCCGAAAAGAGTTTTGTCTCATACGAGCGTAGGTCCGGGTCCAAGGTCGTGAGTTGCAAGAATCCGTTCACACCAAGTGCATGAATTGAGTCCAGATCATGTTGGTCGGCTTCTTTCCCGCTAAAGAGATATGATTGGGTATGTTTCCGCCGCGTTCTATCAACCAACAGTGCAGAGTTCAGAGAAGCGGTTTGTGCAAGTTGTTGAGCGAGACTGGTAGGCATGATAACAAGTGTGATAGCCAACGACGGGAAAAAAACGTCCGCTTGGCTTTTGGATAAATGGATGGATGTACACCTTTACACGGAAGGCATACGGACAGAGAGATTGAAAAGAAAGAACACTGACAGTTACTGAGTTAGATTTTCATCTGGCGAAATGTGTCTTACAAGCGCCCATCTAACTTTTTCGTGGTCGGCCCGGCGGAGCCGTCAACCTTCTTTCAGACTGACCGAAACTTGGTTCGCTCAGCGCCGCTCAGGTATACTTATCATAAGTAAGGATTCCATATGTACATACTATACAGATGAGAGCACTGCACCCAGGTCTTTTTTCACAGCTTCACGAAACCTCACGACGTTTACAATGCATACAATGCTAGCACGGCGCCCAGAGTCGCTCGGAATTCCAGAGCAGACACTAGCAGCCTGTAGCAAAATCTGAGTTGCCAGAAGAGAACTTCATGGTATACAAGTGTGGATATCAATAAGTGTGCGTGTGATGGAAATAAGTGAAAAACATGCTAACGATACAAATAACACCATCGTCCGTCCGTCAATCCGAACATTGTCGTGTGGTCGCTCAGTCGTTCGTGAAAATCATTGCCTCAATGCCTGGGGGATAATCGCTTCTCTCGGGTGCTGGTCCTCTTGGCCTTCCCATTCGACGACCTCGTCATCATCCGCGTCGGAGCAGAAGCATGAGACGGTCCCTGCGTTTTTGACCGCTTCGAGCTGGATCCTGCAAAATTGTCGGACTCGATTGCAGCATCAGAGCGTTTCCTCTTGCTTGCCCGCGTCACAGGAGGAGAGCTGCCTCTGGATGCATCAGCCTGCACCGAGTCGTCCAGTTCCACCCCGTCCTCCGCATCCTCCGCTGTCGCCTTCGCCTTCCTCTTGTCGGTCATCTTCTTCTTGGACTCCACTGCCTTCTGCTTCTGCTTCTCTAATTCCTCCTTCGCCTTCAGTTTGCGCCTGTGATCGGAAATGAACACTGCATTCTTCTCTTTTGCGGCACGTGCTGCACGTCCGAATATGGCTATCAAATCGGCGTAAATGGATAAGAAGGCATCGTGCTTGAGGATGCGATCGGGCCAAGCAGGATCCTCGATTTGCTTGTACATTTTGACGAGCCTGGTGCGCGCTTTGGCCATCAAAACCATGAGTGGTTTGTAGTGGCGAGAAAGTAGATCCATGTGCTGCGTGATCGCCTTAGAGTCGGTTAGGAACGTCTTCCGTTGAGCCGAGCCCTGCAGGCTGTCGGGGAACAGTTTGTCTGCCACTATCTCTTGGGGCAAATAAGTCGTGGTATCGATCGTAGAAGAGGCGACAGCGAGGGGAAGGGTGTAGAGCAGGATCCAGATCGCAATCCACCAGACGCCTTCAATGTCGTGTAAGTAGTTGTGAAGGAATGGCAAGGCGACGACCGTGGCGCCGCTGGCAGCATCATTCGGGTTGTCGCCATCTTCATCAACGCTAGAGTTGCCGCCATCGTCGACCTCAAAATCCACGGGAGGAAGAGTGGGGTCTTCGTCTTCGCTGTCTTTATCGCCGTCATCCTCATCCTCAATGTGGTCAAAGACACGATCGCCATACTGGACCTCGACTGCCATAAACGAGGGTGTACCCTAGGACATTAATATAGATCAGGTGAGAAGGACGAAGCTACGCAATGTCGAACATCACCTACCGTTTTGTGCGCGTGCTGGGGTTCACCATCCTTCATCTCGACCAGATAGCGTCGAACATATTCGAGATCAGAAATCTTGCAGAAGTACTCGCTGGGACCTGTCTTACACCACAGCAGGTTCCCAGTCGAAATGTCCCGGTGGATGCGTCGCGCATCGTGTAGCACTTTCAGACCTGACCTTTCATTTAGCAATGGCATGAATCGAGGAGTCGCTACACAGCTTACCTTTCAGTGCGTCGACCAAACACAAGAACAGGTTGGTGTGATTCGGGATCTTGTGAAGAGGTGTTCCAACCTCTTTGAACACCAGCCGACAGTGCTTGCGTGGCTCATAACGTATCGTCACCGGCACTCCACCCGCCACATAGCTGGGATAGTCTCCACGTTCTGGAGCGGGAGTACTGACGATGTTTCCACCAGTCGGTTGCATGTTTGTGGATCCCGGAACATGCGAGCCCGTGGGCACTTTGGTCTCGGATACAATGAGATGCAGCTGTCCGCAAGTGGTCGGGGGTATCGGAGGAAGATTCGAGAGAGGCAGGACAGTGTCCTGGAGGATGGTCATGAAGTAGTTTTTGAAAGTCATCTCCGTGTCCTCGGGACGAGCCTTGGCTGCATCCTTGAAGATTTCGGTTTGAATCTCGCCCTCCGTCTGGCAATACTCCGGAAGCCAATAGTCCTTCAAGACATGTTCATCTCCGAACAGCTCACCGTCTGGACCAACCTCCTTCACGCGCCAAACTCGAATGGCACGTCCAAGGAGACGATATGCCTGGTGCGAAAACAGAGCCGCGTCGCCCACTGTCCTATATGTTTTCCCTTCAACCAGGTACTCGTAGACAACCTTCCCGTCGTTTGTCATGACCCGCGAGACGGTGGGATCCCAACCCAGAGCTTCCTTGGAGCCGAAGGAGGTCGCGAGGAGGAAGCGGACGTAATGCATAGGTTCCTGGACGCGCCAATGTACCATCAGCGCACGACTCCGTGGAACTAAACTAGCATGTGCGTACCGTGATAAAGTTGAATGGTTTCGTCACAAAACAGACCGTCCGCGACAGGAACCAGAGACGCATCGAGGTGTTCTCGATGGTGACGGCAAATCGGAATCGTCGAGCGGGATCTGCAAACATGATATGTGCAGCATTCCCGAGCATTTGTCGGCGGTTCTGCAAGCAATAGAAGTCATTAGCACATCGAATTTGGGCGAATCACGAGTCATAGCATCGCTACCCACCTGATTGACCTCACTAGGCTCGTCGGATTTCTTGTACTCGTGGTTGGTGACGCTGTCCACGATATAGAATGCACCTGGGCTTGCCCCCAAGCCCAAAGGATCCACCAGGAACTGATTTCCGTCGCTCTTGAATCCGCCGTTCTGGGCCTCCGACTTTTCGGTGTTTCGGGGTCTGCAGTACGACCGCGCTGTAGGTTCCCCCATGATGGGTATAGCAGCTTCCAAGACAACGTTGGAGAGTCGTTCCATGCCCTTGAACACGGTATCTTCATCCCCTGTCATGTGCCGAGGATCTTGTGGAAACTCGGACAAACGACCGCTTTTGATTATACACGGTTGCACATCGCGAATAACTCGCTCGACCTCTCTCTTCTTGAGCTGTGGTGTCGCATGTTCGAGGAAGTAAGACACCGTGACCTCGGGGATGTGGGATGGGAGGGAGTCCATCTGAGGATAGCGACGTTCAGCGAAATGAGTGTCGACCAGCTCTGCCTGTCGAGTTGAGTCCTTCTTGCGAGGCGTGTTCCTGTATTTAACAGGCTTTTGCTTTGGAGCAGACTGCTGGGATTGATTTGGTGAGTTAGACATTTGAAAGGATGTGGATGAAAAGGAAACAAAGTGTGCAGGTCTGAATGTCAAAGGACGAGTGGCCAGTGGCCACCACTGTAAACTCGAACACGCTTTGAAGGGACGCGTCGCGGCCCGCTAGCCGGCAAGGACCCACTAGCGCCTAACAGCACCTCGCGGTTCGCGTCTATGTCACGATGCGCCGCACGACGAAATGAAAGAATAGAAAGCAGCTGGCCGGGATGTAGGGGAGGGGGGTCCAAGCTATACATACGCACTAACTTCCAGCCCATATATCAAAGAAATGATGGAAGAAAGAGCAGGATCTAAACGAGAACGGACAAATGTATGTACTCACATGTTGCAACGAAGTCTATATCCTGCCAACTCAAACAAGCCAGGATTGAGCGTAGAGGCAACGTAATCAGAATATCAAAGCCACCAACTCTAAAAGTTGAGAACTAGGAGGATTGTCGTGGAAGAGGAACGGCGGCGCGACGATGATGAGGGGAGAGAGAAAGGGAGACTAGTAATAGACGCCTGCAGATCAAACACACAAAATCCTGCCGGAGCGCTCGCTTCTGCTTGGGTGTGGAAACTTGGGGTCCGGGCATATAACACAAACTTGGGTGTGTGGCACGCCTCCGCTACTTATGTTACCTACTTCGACTGACGGATGCCGTTGCAAGAGACAGAGAAATTACAACAGTTTGAAACATTGACCCTATTCATTCGTGAAGATACAGTATAAATTGTCTCAAACGCCTTTGATTCCCAAATCCTCTGCAATGATAGCGGCTGCCTTCTCCGCAATACCCAACGTTGTCGAATATGTGTTCTGCAAGTCAAGTTAGCCTCGCAGGCGTGGACAATCGCATGCTAGCAAGTACTTACAGCGGAGACGTTACTGGGAGCGATGGAGAGGTCTGTGATAATGAGTATAAGTACAACGAAGAATTCGGCTGAGGTACTGTACCAGCGAGTTTCAGCCCCTGAACTCCATATACATTCAACCGGGGATCCACGACCCCACCTTGCTCGCGCGGCTTCATGGGACATGTACCAAGCTTATCAACAAAGGTCAGACCGAGACGCAGCATTAGAAACAAATGGCACGCACCGAATGCCAACACGTATTGACTACCAGACGTAGCGCACCCATCAGTATAATGCTTGCATCTCTTGTGAGAGGGAATACAACATACCGAAATCCCGATGATACTTATCAATAATCTTGTTGTCCTCCGCTGTCCACTTAATGTTTGGGGCATCCATAGGGACCGGCATGGCCTCGTGACGACAAGTCCCCTCGCTGCCTTCAGGGAACTGAGGGTGCCAAGGTGTGTACTCGCCTCGGTAGCATTTCATGCGGCGGGTGAACTCTCGCATGACCTTGTAGCCCCACCTGAGAGCAGCAACGTCCTCGGGTCTGTAGGTGTCAAGATAATGATCTGTCGATAAAGTTGCGCGTGTGACTCACTTGGTGAGGAAAGCAGGGTCGAAGTCTGGTGCTGCATACACATCCTCACCTGAGGAGATGTGTATATGACCAGTAGATGCGGGATATTGCACGTAGTAGGAGAACGTGAAGTATTTCCTTTCTGGAGCAAGTAACACATTTCCTACCAAGCTGTTCGTTTATGAGGTCAATCACTACGAAGTGATACATATTGACTTACAGAGAAAGTGGGGCAAAGAACAGGACAGGTTTGTCAGGTGCGTCCGCGTAGTATTCCTTCCATCTAGGAGTGAAGTCTGGACCGATAGCTTTGAGCTCCTCTTCGTCGGGACGTAGCTTCAGTCCGGCGTCCAAACCACTAAACGACCGTCAAGCATCGTGTAGTCTAGAAATAGTGAGGGTAGCTTACTTCGAAGCCATCAATCCAGAGCCGCTCTGGAGCCATTTTGCACTCCATTCTACCAGGAAAACACATATGAGTTCGCATGGAATTGAAGATGGAATAGTGGTACTGACTCTCGATCTCTTCCGGCTTTCCTCGGACGATTGCATCAAGGGTCTCCGACTCGTCGCTAGCATGGAAAACCGGGAACATACCCGTATGATCTGTAGGTTCCCGTCATGAGCTTGACGCATGTTGGACTTCGGTTACGCACGGACTTACCCTGGTAAGTAGCCCCAACGCCAGGCAAATCTACTAGCGGCTTTACACCAGCGGCTTGAAGTACATTTGTCGCACCGATCCCCGAACGCTCCAGGATCAAGGGAGACCCGCAAGACCCGGCTGAGACGATGACAAGTCGCGTTGCGCGAGCGTTCAAGATCTCTTGTGAAGCTTCCGGATGAAATTTGGCGTTGGGAAAATACTCGACGCTAACGGCACGATTGTTTCTATACTGATATCGTCAGTACATCATTCTGTACTGATTGGTCTGCGGCTTACTCAAAAACGACACGCTTGACTAGATGCTCTGTCAGAATCACTAGATTCGGATTGTGACTTTGGGGGTAAATAAAGTGATGAGGTACATCGGACCGTCTACCAGTTGTGGCACTGATCCACCTATGAACATCAACATACATGAGCCAGAAAATCCGCTGATCCAAAGAGCGTCCTTACTTCCGACAATGACCATACTTGTTGATGCCTGACGTGACTCCGCTGATATCGTCCGTGCGACCACGCTTGGGGTCGTAGTGACCTGCAACCTCAAGAAAGTCCTCTCCTACATTTCCTACTATACCGCCTAACGATACGGATAGAGGACCGGAGTAACCATGGGTCTCTTTGTCCGGTTGAACCTGGTAAGTCTCCACCTTCAAGACAATCGGTCAATTACGCCGCCATCTTTTGGGACAAAGCATACCTTCTTCAAGTACGGAAGCATGTCATCAGAACCCCAACCTGGATTCTTGTACTTGCGTTCCCAGTCATCGAAGTCAGATGCGCTGGCGCGATTGTATACGGTAACTACCAGATAAACTCGGTCTGTTAACGAGGTAAAGATTATATTCCGCGCTCACAGTTCACACTGGAACCTCCGCCAAGGCATTGACCCGTAGGCACAATCACAGAACGACCATCGAGAGCTGCGGCGGGTTTACTGGCCATGAACTTCACGGTGCGTGTGTTCGGTTGCAAGTGGGTCGCAAAGCGAGCAGGCTGCACATGGGCGAGATCTTCCAATGTGCGCGGTCCACTCTCCACAATGAGGATTCTGAGCGACGGCTCAGCCGCGATCAAGCGACCCGCGACGAGACATGCCGTAGTGCCACCTTCAAGAGATAGAATGACATGTTAGCCGCGTACAGTGATAGTAAGGACGTTTGCTTACCTCCAGCGAAGATGATGTCGTACTCGTTCGCAGATAGCATGGTCGCTAACATACGACAGCAGGGGATGCAGGAAGAAGAGCTATAGCGCGTGTCAGTCGCTCCTCGGGGTTTTTATGTTACTCTCGGTCTGTCCTGTTCCGTCAGTCGTCCGTGTGTATCACCCCAGCAGCGTCAACTAACACACGACGAAGAGAGGACATGGGTCAGCGCAATTGACTGCATTCAATTGAATTCTCTTTCTATGGCCACTGCAAGCCTTCAGGGGGCATCCATGAGTAATGTGGAAACCTGAGCGCGGTGGCTCACACACCGAGTCGGACTGACATGTCCTGACGATACATGTCTGTAATCATATAAGTAAAACGCAGATAGCAATGTCACCTTTCATAGAGTAGGGCTACCACATTCGAGCCTGACTGGCGTCCTTTCGCAAAGATTTGGACTCGTGCACGACCACTCATGCTGGGCTTTGGAATGGACGGCTGTGACGTGCACATGATTCCTTGTTTAAGGCCCTGTTCGGGAGCTCTAGTACAGTCGAGTACAGTCGAGTACCGTACATTTCGGACAATTCCGCAACTCGAGCCACCCAAGCGCGCGAGTTGAGCTCGAGTTGTCACAAAATGTCACAGATGGGTAACAGTGTTACGATCGCAACATCTCCGCTGTGTGATCACCCACCGCTGCTCAGAGTTGAACACGACACCATGGTATGCATCCG
>SGPM01000297.1:0-34420 GCA_004802725.1 Antrodiella citrinella
TGGTGCCTTGACAGATACTGTGAGATCTGAGCTTGATGAAGCGGAGGAGGCGGCGGAGGCAGAGGAGAACGACGGCACGTTCGCATTCACCAGCTGGACGTGAGCGCTCCGGAAGTAAATTACATTTATTTACCTTTATTTGCTATTTTTACTGTTTGTTACATGGCAGCGCTTATATAAGCGTCTCGAAGTAAGAAACCGTATAGAACGGGTTCTTTACCTACCCTTTCACCGGTAGATACTTACCGACCGTTAATTACACCCCCTTATACTTTCTCACCGAGCCCTACTTTGCAGCCACAGGCGTGTTCCTTACGTAAGCACGACTTCTGGTATTGTTCGCGTTAGGCGCCCCGTAGTGGACGTTGAAAAATTGCCTCGACCGTGACCAACTGCAATAACTCGTTCGAGTTCTACTGATCAAGTCGCACAGAGGCCTCCAGACTCACAGAGGGTTTACTTTGAATGATGCTTTCTCTGTTGATTCGATATGCTCGTAGCAACGGACTCTCTTGTGCAATTGGCTAAATGTTGATTTGCCATGCTAGGCTTATTGTCAACGTGAAGAGGGACTGTAGCTCAGGGCGTCGCTCGTTTCAAATACTGTCAATAGATGGCTGCTCTTCTTCCGTTGAACTTTAGCTGCTTCAACGTCGTCGATCCCAACTCCGACCCTTCTCATTCGAGTTCTCTCCACATAAAATGTTGCGCACCTCGTTTGCATTTGTACCTCTTCCTCTCTCCCTCTTTCTCAACTGTACACCCATAGTTACTTTGCCGGCCATGAGCGACGCTGACCTCATTCTGCGCGTCGCATATATCGACACCAACAAGTCCCTTGACGATGTAAGAGATATGTTCTCGTCGTGTGGCAATATGTACGTACCCCCTCAGTTATGTTCAACATCTGTTTTTCACGCTGACGCATACATATATTCCAGTCAGGCCACATATCCGTTCAGGACTGGAGACAAGAAAGGCAGCACATTTGTCGAATTCGACGACAAGACCGCTGTCATGCGTGCTCAAGCCGCTCAAACCTCAGCAGCGAAAGTCCACGCCCTAGCCTTCTCGCCGCAGCTCATGGCCCACTTCAGCGTCGTTGCGGCAAATCAAATGACACCGTCGAGAAAGACAAAGCTGGGCCTCTTAGATGTCGGACCTTCCAAGTCACAGCCTGTAAGAGTAACGCCGCAGAAGCCACGCGCCTACTCTTCGTCGTGTAAGCTCTCCGATTCCACAGGACACAGAATATGTCTAACACGATATGCCGTATAGCTGAACGTAGGTCATCAGGTCGCAGTGTACAGCGCCACGCACCCAGCGACTATCATCCCAAAAAGTATTCTCGGCCGTCCAGGGACCCACCAACCTGGACTGTCCCTCCACGGGAATACACGCGCCACTCTTCACGTTCCGTATCAAAGCCAGAGAAAGAAAACAGACTCCGGACCGATGATTATGCTTCTATGGTTCCTTTGATGAGTTCACAGCCTACCCCAGAATTACAATGTATCCCCCCGTGCCCATCCCCGGCAACTTCTATCAGCTCTTCTAGGGTGCACACACCTCCCCCTCACGCGATACATGGCTTGCCTTCCAAACCCACCGGTGCTTTCCCGCTGACGGTGGATATATCCATGGCGCCAGCCCCACCTTATCCAACGCCTGTACCGTCGGTTTCTCCGTCCATCATACTTGCATGTGATGGCGAACAGTACACTTGTGAATTGGACACCCTACCCGACGACCCACAAGGAGTCATCTCCGTGCTGACGCAGACGGCTGCTCACCCTCTCGAACGAGATAAGTGGATGATTGTCGCCGGACACTACCGCGGCAAAGGGAACACTGTAGCTGCACTAGCCGTTGTATTTGCTATGTTGAGTGGTCAGTCTCAGCTCGTCGCTCAATTCATCCGCAGACCGCATGCTGAGAATTTATTTGCATGATAGTCCTGACGTCTCCGCTGGTGGGGATGGGCGAAAACGAACTCCGACCCGCCTTGCTGATGCTCTCGAGCTGCCATACCGAGCTGGGAAAGCAGACGCGCATTCTTCACGGCGACGAGGCGGAGATCACGCGCGAGCATTTCCGCATGTCTCAGCTATACCTGCAGAAAATCTACGGGACGAGTCACTGCCCGCACGCCGACGCCGACGTTCGTGTGTTTCGGGGCTACCTTTCCAATACCAGTAATACAGCAGGAGAACTCTCGGGCTCCACGGCGGCGGCTACTGCTACTACTACGTCTGAGCTCCAAGCCCAAATCGTCGATCTCCAACGTGAGGTGCAGTTGTTGCAGGATCGGAACAGCAGCAACTTGGCGTACATCTCGCAATCGCGCGCTGCGAAGCGCAAGTTCGAGAAAGAGCTGGACGCGGAGAAGCGCGCGAGGCGGAAGGCGCAGGGGGAGCTGGAGACTGCAAGGTACGATTTGGCAGGGTTGCGGCGTGGAGAGAGGCATGCGCTGGATCAGTGTCGACGGGAGGTGGAGGCGAGGCGGAGGGCGGAGGAGAGGATGGGGAGGTGCAAGGAACGTACGTCCGAAGTGGAGATGAGGATGAGTAAGGTGATGGAAGAGGCGGCCATGAAGGAGAGGAAGGCGAAAGAGTGTTTTGGACGGCTTGGAATATTGTTCTTGAAGGCAGCCAAGGGTGAGGTGGACAGCGCCGCCGTTGGGTCGGTGGAGGCCGATTTCGGGACGACGCAGAAGGCTAAAGGCCCTACTGTAGCGGCGGAAGCTGACGTGTTCTCTTGATCATGACAATGGATTGCGACGCACTATCAAGACATTTTCTATGTGTTTCGTTTTGTTTCGGACACACTTTTGCCGAAGATCGCACCTGTATCATAGCAAACTCAGACCGAATTGTTTTATATTACACGCACGGTCCGCGACGCTGACCTCTTCACTTGAGATCCGAAACAATCGATAAGTACAGAATGCACACGGACTACCGGCGGGCGCACCATAGATACAGTACATACGTGAAAGTTTCCCAGCAAGGCCGTCCGCTCGCCGTTTTGTCATTTCTACCTATACTCAGCGCCACAGTCGCCTATAGACCTGATCAAATGAGGGCCATTGGACCTCTGCAACACTCCATCTATAGCGGCGTTGTCTTCGGCCGTCAGTCTCAGCGACATCACTCGGGCGTTGTCGTCCGTGTGGTCTGTGATACCCATCCTCGTACCTACAGTAAAACACGGTTTTAATTCGAGTGACCGGAGTGAGTCAAGTGAGTTGTTAATTTAGACGTACCGATGATAACGGCTCCGACGAACGGGTGGTCCAGCACCCATCGCGTCGCAATATTCGCGATGCTCACACCGTCGTGACGGTCCCCGATCGACCGCAGTGTCGAGAGGAGAGTTTGGAAGAGGTTCCAATCGCCCCACACTTTTAAGATCATGTCCAGATACTACACCCACAATCGCAAACGTCAGTGCCCGATGTATTGACAGCGAGAAGGTTTGAATGTTCGCGACGAACCTTGCGTTGGGAGGGCGTCAGGACGCCCGTAGCGTACAGATCGGGTTCGGCCTGGCCGAGCCATCGATCAGCGAGAAAACCACCGCACTGGAAAAGGGAAGGTACGAATGAGTAATCTGAGTTCGAAAGTTAATTTTCGAAGATGTATGTGTTTGCTCGGCTAGATACCGATGGAAAAAGAAGGAGTAGAAGGAAGGTCATCATCACGTACCAAGGTACCGTAGGTGAGGAGTTTGACATTGTGCTTTTGGCACACGTTGGCCATTTCATGGAGGGGTCGCGTGTCAATGAGAGAAAACTACCAGAAGCATCCTCAGCATTTCAAATACATATGTTCGTTGGGAGAACGCTGGCTGAAAAAAGGTGCTACCTGTACTTGATTGGAGACGATGACTCCCGGACCTAATTCGGTGCAAATCTCGTCCGTCGTCGCAGCATCGAAATTGCACAATCCAATCTCGGATATCTTCCCCTCGTCTTTGAGTGCGACCAGATGCTGCAAGGCGGTAATGTATCTCGGATCGTCGTAATTTTGCCAGTGGAACTGAAGAGGGCCAGTTCTGTCAACGAGGAGCTGTTCCTTACGAAGTCAGGAGACCTACTTGAAGAAGGTCTACGGATCCGGATTGCGTTCGGTCCAGGCGTTCTTGGATGGCAGCATTGACAACTTCGCAGGTCGGGTCCATCGCCCGGAACACGCACCATTTCGTCGCACCGACGATCTTCTTCGGACCTGAATGTGCGTTTCTAAACTGTCCCTAAGAATAGACGCCACAGGTAAGTCTCCATTCGCGGGAGCGTACATGCTTTTGAATCAACCGCTCACAAAGAGGATTTCCGAGCTGCCATAGTGATCCGCTGTCAAGCTCAAGTGTCAAACAAACTGCTAAATCGCTAACGAGCGGTATTGGTCATTAGGAGGGGGGAGGACACGTACCCTGATACAGCGATTGTGGTTATCACGACAGAGATCAACGTGGTAAAGGGAGATCAAAAAGTTTGAGCATGGAACCTGTATACGGAAAACGTTCTCGTACCATATCTACACAACACCTCGCGGAGTTCAGCCGAGAGTAACGAGAAGGCGATCGAGCGACGAAACTTACCGAACGCTGTATAACCATTCTGCGCGTATGCCTCCATGCTCTTCTTGATTTTGGAGGAGGGTGCACTGCCCCAGGCATTGCTCGAGAGCTGCCAGAGGCCGTTCCATAGCCGGGGGACGGTGAAACGCCCCAACGCGAAAGTCTCTAGGGTCGCTGGATCGGACATGACGGAAAGCGAAGTGCTATGTCTGGGAGGTAATCAGGGGACCTGTAGAAGGCTCAGAAGGAAGGTGTCGGTGTGGTGGGCGCTCGAGACGTGCGGACATGCGAGAAGCCTTTATAGGTGCGATTCGGCGTCCGTCATTATGATCTAAAACCGACATCCACGGCAGGGGGATGCTGACTTGGGATCCCAAGGAAAAGAATATCTAGAGACGAAAAACTGCAGACGGAGGCAGATTGTGGACTAGGAGAATACGCTTAGATGACCGACGTGTACTACTACCAGCGTGCGAGCTGTGGTTTGAAATTTGAAAGTCGATTGAACCTGTCTGGGTTGACACTGACGAAGACATCGGGATATGTGTTCGTCGCGGTTCAATTTGAACACCGGGGGGGGGGGGACTCGCGCGAACCGAACCACTCGCGGGATGGGCCTTTCCGGGGCGTCTAATCGGGATCTTACTGACCATCGTCGCACTAGTACTGTTGCACAAAAGTGTCCAATCCGCAGAAACATCAGCCCTAGTGCACAGCACAGGGGACGACCCTTGCTCTCATCGGTGAAGGTCCTCCTTGTTCCCTTCTGTCTCACAGGGACGATGGTTCAACTCAAGTCGCCGGTTCCCAATGGACTTTCGCAGACTTTCGCCATCAATCCGGTCCAATGTGTCCAATGTCAGTCGAATATATCTCTTTCCCTATCGCAACGCCTCCGTTATTGAGCAACAACGATCAGCCGTCCGGCGTGACGACCAAGCAACACATTAATTGGAATTCGGAACCCATTCACTACTCCAGGCGACACGGAGTGACGACCAGTAGTTGACCGTTGACGTTCGTCTCGTTTGTGCACTGCATGCGCATATGCATGCAGCGGCGTAGTGTACGCAATATATGAGCGGCGTACCCAAGATGTTGCCGTATTGACAGGTGAAACAACGGAAGAAGATCTTTCACTTCATTGTCTTCAGCACACCGCCGTCCGTCGACGTACGCGTATCGAGCAGCTTGCGGAAGTTGTCCGGTCTCGATCATTTTTGCAAGCCGACTCGCTCCACTCCACCCACGCAAACCGGTGTTCAATTTGTTAGCCGCGCGTTTTAGCCGATGCCCAAGTGATGCCTGGTCGGTATTGTGTTAGCATACTACCGGCCGAGCTTTAGCCAGATAGCAAACCTTTCAGCTCATTATAAATGACTGCATGCTCGCAACCGCACCCACCTCACCATCCCCACCTCACCATCCCCACCTCGCCATCCCCCTCACCCGGAGACACAGGTGCACGACCATAATCACCTCCTATACACCAAAATGCCCGCTCGTATCTCGGAAGCCGACGCCAGGCCTGCATTGGGACATGTGTACGTTGTCATCAACTTCTATGTTCGCAAGGGTTTCGCTCACGTCAATGCACAGGAACCTCATGATCGACACATTCCTCGCTAACGCGACTCCAGACGAGCAAGTCCTCCCAATCGCCCTGTTACTCACGTTGAAACATATCTGATACTCTGCTCTAGTCTTCGCGCCATTATCCGAGCCACACTTTCCACGTGCCCTGCAAGCACTACTGCTGCACTCACCACCGCGGCCAGACGTCACTTTGAGCACTGGCATGTTTCGACATCGGCAGAGGGCCTTTTCATCGTGCAAGATCACGGCCTTTCCATCCCATCAGGGGGATTGCAAAATGTTCTGGGCCGGGCACGAGCGCTCTATGGCGTAGGATCGGCGTTTTCAAGTTTGACCGTATTGGAGGGTGTGGTCCGGGCGACTCTGGGATTGAAGTGGGCAGAGGACGGTCAGATGACATCCGCGCTCGCAGATGTGGATGCAGACATTACTCAGGCCATTCAAAGCTGCAAAGAAGAGCTAGGTTCGGGTCGGGTCAAAGACGTCCATCATGCGAGGAAGGTGATCGCAAGCCTCGGAGAAGCGATCAGTCACAGTAAGGCTGATTGCGAGTTGTGGCACGAGGATAGTTTCCCTTTCGAGCGAGCAGAGGTTAGCGTCCAGTATTGGAAGTTCTAAGACGTCGCGTACCCTCGAATCGGACTCCTGCTGATATACCTTGTATTCATATTAACTGTATGTATTGTACTTGGGCTCGGATGCCGCGCGATTGATAATATGGCTATGCTTCTCCGATTGTTCGTGTGATTGCGACGATGAAGCGGTTACCACTTATCAACTTTAGTCGTCAGATGGTCAGTATTGATCCAATATCGTTATGTTGCGCTTGACCCAATGTGCGCCCATACTCTTTAGTGGGTCCTAGACGTGAGATATATTTACACCATGCTGGGCGTAGGTGTAGATTCCTCAGCGGTACGTGAAGCTGACTTTCACCGAAGTCATCCGTGCCTTCACTAATCGTCTCGTCAGCGAATGAACGGGCAACAATTTTCGAAACTTACCGTATCTTCGTCCCCAGTCTAATCCGGAATCTTTGCATCCATGATGTACTAGCACACGAGGCTGCGTGACTGGTCTAGTGGAGCTAGTCCGAGTAGTGGATGCCGGTGTGAGATTTGTTTCTTGACGTGTAATACCATTTCCGACTCAATCCGAGTCTGAGATGCAAAACATTTTTGACGACACGGTGGGTTTCAAACAAGAGACCGTTCTATACTAAGTCTCTTGTCAATGATTGGCTGATGGGGTGTCAAGAGAAAATTCAGGACGTACCCCGGCATTTGTCACCTGAGTAGAACGCATGTCCGCTAATACACAGAGATCACAGAACCTCCATCCGCTGGATTCACAGATGTACAGGGTCCAATAGAAGTGCGTGATGAGAGCCATAGTAGGTTGGGCCGTGTCTTTGGTGTGTGACTGGAAGATGAGCGCGAAGAAGGAAAAGAGACCCTCTCTATCTTCCAAGGATGTTGGTTGAGACCTGCGAAGCACGTATCGGATCGCCTGATGTTGGAACCTACAGCAAAATTATTTCACAGCCCATTCATGCGTTAATAATATCCTACCTATCCAGGCATACCGTCCCAACAAGGCCGGTGACCTACGTGTAAAACTTTCCATTGAATCACATCCCAGGTTCAAGAGTATCGGTGAACCTTACATTAGGGACCTCTGAGGTACTCAGGACTACATGTCTTCAGAACCTGACGCGAACACGTTCAGGTCTACCGATGAGCCTATGTGCCGTGAACACTGCTGACCGATGACGTGTTCAAGTTGCCTTCAGTCATGATAACTTTCTGTCCGGGCCTAGTTCGTGGCGCTGAAGATGCGGCACTACGCGAACCTAATTTGAATTTTGACTCTAGATAACGTCGACCAGAGATGGAACATAGCCGTGTGGTGGAGAGCAATTCGGTAGCAGACGAGGTCGGTGTTAGGAACGAACGAACGAACTACGATGCCATATCTGGATCTGTCGCGGCATTCCCCGCTGAGATAGAATCCCATTGTAAGCGCTCAAGCACACGTCAAACTGATCCTAGTAGGACCGCCATAATCATGATGGACATGAACTTCAACTCTGCGCGCAGCATTCTCAGTGCGACCATAACACGAAAATCAGCTTCTTGATTATCTCTTGTGACGAAGGAGTTTAGATAATGTTCACTTCAAGGTTGAACAGCTGCTGACTCATGTTACGGTCCTCCGGATGTTTGAGGTGTCGTCCTGGCCATGTTTTCTCGGCTCTGTAGTTTGCTAACATGGTGTCCATATTACGTGTGGATGCTTTTCATTCCATTTTAGTGACTAAATGTACACCGTGTACCCACTTACTGGCGCGTCAGGTTCAATTCTGACATCCCTCCCTGTCCGCTCAAGACGCGTCGGAATTGCGTCTCTCGTCCATCATTCGACCACGGAGACACGCAGTTGTTTCAAGCCGGAAGATTGCTGGTGGGTGTATCGTACCTATCAAACCTCACTCTCTAGCTCGCTCGCATACAGTCCGTTGTTCCGGTCGGTTTGCTTGAAGTAGGCCCGCGGTAAGATTATTCATCCTAGATGGTCTGGTCACTAGTCGTGTTCGTTTCTTCGTTTGCGCTGAAGGGCGTCGAACATGATATGACTCGTCGGATGAGTCCGCTGGCGATCCAAGCGAGGGATATTAGGAAGAGTGTCGGGATATTATAAAACACTCTTTTTGGTCTGCGCCAACTCGCGAGATCAGTGTATGTGTTTCAGAGGTGAGTGATCATTGGCATGAGTGTTTGGTGGCGTGTGTGTAGACTACTCGTTTGCTACAGTAGACTATCCGCAACCACGGTTTCGTACTATTCTGTGCACTTGCATCCCGGCGCATTGTGACCACCGACCCGCAGCTCTATGCTTCGAGTTTCGCTGTCGACTTGAAATCTAAGCTCACAAGACATCTTGGGCCTTTGCCATATCCCAGTTTTCTTGCTGCCGGGTTTCTGTTTGTTTCCCGCGACATAGCTCATCTCCGTTTTGACAAGTTGAGTTGGAACCTCTTGATCCAATGCTCAGGGCCCCAAAGTCTCTTTCAATTGGTTGGCTCGCAGGAACACGGTGAGATGGTGGCTTATGTCTCTGTAGGCACTTTGTTTCCTCCGACTGATTAGGTTGCTGATTGCAGTTAACGATCCCGTGTACACGCCTTTCAAGGTGTTCAAGCAAGGAAAGCCGCACATGATCCATTATTCATCTCCCTCGCGCATGGAAGAGTTTGAAATTGGTATGTAGCCATGTTCCCGGGACCGAGATCTTTGTACGGCATTCCGTTTGATAGGACTGACCGGCTATGTCGCCTTACAATACACCCAAGTTGTAGCTACTACCCCGCACTGGCAGACTCAACATCGTGTCTGTCTCGGAACTCCATTCTGCTACAGCCAAGCAGGTATGTACACACTTACTCGGACGGACCTCCATCGAACATACTCGGATATTCACATCCGACGAGGGAAGTCGCCCTTGACTTGTATGCACTGTGCAGCAACAGTGTAGATTCGGGTTGAAGATGATCTGCACACACTATCTTCATCCATGTGCGTAACATGCCTTCTATCAATTCTTCGGGCCCCTTGTACATCGGTTGACCGTGATCTAGGTATGTGTTTGGAAGATGTTTCTTAGTCATACGGTGAAGACGAGCGGTTCAAACGGTGACCCATCGTCTGCCGCATACTACATAGACGACCTATTATCAAGGCCATCTCCCATATGACCCTCCCTTCTTTTCTCTCTCTCACCAACGAACGATGTGTTGAAAGGAGATGACCCTCCCAGCCACATCAACGCACGTCTTCTACCGTCCGACCTTCAAATGTGTACACACGGTTTCTTCGCCGCTTCATGCAACAGCAGGACCTCCTTGTCAATCCTAAGAAAATTCGTCTGTACGCCGGCCGTCTCCTTCTCGACCAGGTGGTAAGTTCAATTCCATCAAGTTTCTTACTCAGCCGAAAAGCTTCGTCGGCCTTCTTCAACTTGACACCGGCTCCGCACAGGCCACAACAATTCTTTCAAATTGCACGTGACCTATGATCTTTGGACCCTCTGTCGGAACGGTGCGCATCTATCTGACTGTCTTAGGATATCCATTGCTATGGGCAGTATCAATCGCTTCCTCTGAACAGGTTCTTTCGATGTCATGTTCATGCTATGACGGTCGGTGATTGGATCGACCGCTGCGGGGGGCGTTGGTTGGCTGCGGTTCACGGCATTCCCCAGATACTTTGCGGGTCGACATTTCGACCTGCCTACGGCATCGAATCACCGCATCTCTTTGTGCACAAGAACTGAGTCCACGACTTTTTTGATCCGGGCTGGTTTCAACTTTCCACCCGCCCGTTCTACCGTGGTTATAAAAACGGCTACTCTTTGTGTTTTGTACAGGCGATTCTGCGGTCGCTAGCTGGTGTCCATGACGCTGGTGTCTGCTCTGCATTCTTTCACACATATGCATCGGCGAGGAGATGCCTTCTGACAGCCTGAGGCTTCGCACTGTCACGCGTGCGCAGCATCCTGGTGTCGCATGCCGATCAATGCCGAGTGGTTACCTCCTCATTAGCGCCCGTGGCGGGCTGACCAGTGGGCGACCCACCCCTGTTGAGCGCGGCGTGCACTGACTTATTTAAATACCTCCGCAGCATCCCAGAGCACATTTTTTCCTCTTTCTTTCCTTCCCCCACATATTCTACAGCACTTTCCAGTCTATACACGATGTTCACAATGCGTACTTTCAAGATTGCTGTTGTCGCCGCAGGTCTCGGCTTAGCTTCCGCTCAGTGAGTTTGCTCTATCCAGAGCACCCGTAGAACATGTTAAGCGAATGGCGTGTTCTCAGACTCTCCGGCTTGTCGTCTTCGTGTCAATCCACCTTGACTTCCATCGTGATTTCGCCTTCCTCGACTTGTCTCAACGCGCAGGCCCTGCTTGGCGTTGTCACCACGGCCGCGAACTCGTCCCTGGTTGGACCCATCAACAACTGGCTCACGGGCATGTGCGCCCAGCCCGCGTGCTCAAACGACACCCTCACCACGATCGTCCACAACGTGACCAGTGGATGCTCGTCGGATTTGCAGTCTATTGGTGCTGGCGCCCTCAATATCACAGATGCCGTTTCCATCGTGTTGTCTGCGTACCCCGATATTCGCGAAATCGGATGTTTGACTGAGTATGGTTCCACAAGTCCCAGGATTAAAACTCTACTGATCTTCGTGTCTTCTCTAGCGCGAATGACAACAACAGTCTCTGCGTTACGGAAACCCTCACGAACGTCCAGAATGCCACCGGCACCACCCTCAGTGGCAGTGACCTGGTGTCTGTGCTCGTCAGCATTCTATCTGGACAGACGTCGAAAATCCCTCCTTCCGCACTCTGCACCGACTGCAACAAGGCGGCTTTCAACATTATCAACTCAGACTTCCCTGATCTCTCCAACGGAAGTGTCAACGTCGACGGCAATATCTCGTCTGTCTGCGGCGCCGACTTTATCAGTACGTGCCTACCGTTGCCATGGTGCACAGAACGAAGCTAACGTGTAATTCTTCTTTGCAGATGGCACCTCTCCGACTGGGATCTCGCAGTCTGCGCACAGCGGTACTGCCACTGCTCAGGGTGCCGCCAGCCCCGCAGCCCTTGCGACGCCCATCAGCATTGCAGGCGTGTTTGTTTCGTCTCTGATTGCGTTGGGAGCCGGTTTTGCGGTTCTTGCTTGAACGGTGATCTTCTAAGACACTACGGACTATCCATGGACAATAGATAATTCGTGTACCCACCTCTATCATTTACACCTCTACCCCCGTGTTTGTGTCTGTACAAATTATCGCATCTCTGATGTCATAGACCCTTCGGCTAAGATCTAAGCGATCATACTTGGGATGATGCCGACCGGACAGGTACACATTGGGTACACACGCTAGTGAGTACGCAACATTCTGAATTTTGAATACGGTATGAGAACCACGAAACATAGGTTGGAAGAAGGAACGCATGTTGGAAGATGGTATACAGACAACATCACACCCTTAGGCTGGGCCTTAGCAAGGCGTCATGGGTGCGACCGGGAACTTCATCTTGCCAGCCGAATTGTAGATGCCGTAGATGTGAGCGAACCACCCAACACCGCCTCCGACCACCGCTTTCAGATCTTCACAATGTTGGTCAAGAAGGATGAAGTATTCCTGTTATGCCGACTGATAGTGAGCGATGATCAACCTCAAAATCTGCTTCCTTGCATGTTCGTTCAGGATGTCGGAAACGGCGAAAGGGCTGTTGGGCTGGACGTTTGGTGACGTTACCGATGGCCAACCGTATCGAAAAATGTTCGAGATGAACAGAACCGATCGAAGAACAAGCCTCGGAATCTTACCTCGTCGAAGTACATCTTCTTGCCGTTGCCACTGGCATGATCAATGAACCAGTCAAGATCTGTTTCTACCAGAGGCCATGCGTCAGCAGCTGTGAAAAGAAGTACATCAGGAGGGTCTCATGAAAGTCGTCCAGGTATCACGTACCAGTGGAAGCGTTCTGGTCAAAGAATGGTATGGATGTTGATGGAATCGATTGCGTCCAAGACGTCTTGAGCGCTTGAGCGCCACTAACCATACGCGAGCTCGCTGACCGTCACCGGGATGTTCAAGCTCGACAAGTTCGCCTTGGCAAGTATGACCTGTTCTGCACAAGACTCGTGTGATGAATTTAGCTCTGGGATTGGCATGCAGAGCTTCGAGAAGTACGTCGCGTCTGCTCATCCAGATAACATCTCTGTTGAATCCAAACTGCGCAAGATACGTCCGAGTCAATGATCGAACAGCTATGTTAATGAAGAAGAACCCACCCAGATCAATGCCCGAGTGTATTCGTCCAAGCAGCGTCCACGATAAATATCGTCACTAACAACATCAACAGATCCTCAGTTTCGGGTTCCGGCATATATTACGAGGAAGGCTCACTAGAAGCCTTCTATCACGATCACGGGCACCGTAAAGACGGACGTATCGACTGTTGAAATGCTGACAGTATGTCGCGGAATTCTTTATACAGTTGTGCCCTTGATTATTGACCTACACATAAACAGACATATTGCGGGAACGAAACCACGCGTACGACTTATATCAAGAGAACCCCACGAAGGCATATTCGGTGGTAGGATCACACCGGCATTCGGTATTATTTCTGGGCGTGATCGAAGACATCTTGAAGTCCAGCGCAGGAAAGCAGGAAGATGGCTTGGCCTGTTGAGTTTCGACATCACTGCTCGATGTTGCGACGCCAGACACCAAGGGAGATGCACAGAGAAGCCAAAGCTAGTAGGAAGCACGAAAGTATAGTCATGATCTTTTGATTTTTGATACTATGGCGTGCACAGGTCCGTTCACTGGCAGTATAAGGTATCAAGAGGAAGCAACACATACTTGGACCCCGCCACAATCTTCGGAATGGTTCTTGCACCCTGCGGATCCGCTCGTAGCAGCTGACAGGAGATTCCATATGCTCTATGGTTCGTAGGAACCTTCTCTGCAGGTCATCACACCGTCACCTAGGCCGAGAGCTTGTCTCATTCCTACGATCAACAAACACCGTGATGTGAGTCGTCTTAGAGTTTGAAGAAGCCAGAAGCTGACCTGACGAAGTAGAGAGAGCTCGCGGGGTTTCGAACAGATATCTTGTTCAATGGAAATCGTAGCAGATCATGAAGCTAGAATGTCGGTGTATTATTGACAAGAACCCTGCCAGACGAGTGAAGACCGCAAAGAGGCCGGCCCGGTGATGCAGTGGAAAGCTGCAGATGTCAGTCGACGGAGGATGATGATGGTTTCAACGACATATTGTGTTGCGCGCATGATACTTCCTTTCTTCTGATTGAGAAGTGATCACTCATTGAAGATGAAGTCTTTACGCAAGGCAATGGGAAGCAGACCTGATATGCTTGTGGGGGCGGTGGCGGCTGGACTATGCCGAAAAGATCGCGATCTGGACGCTGTTGTGGAGACTTGAAGATATCGATCGTGGGTCTGTCCTACAATTGTAGCTCATGCATGGCTTTGGTTGAATCATACGCAAGCAACAGCATATACAATGTTACATGATGCACTAGCAAGATGTCTGAGGTGAAAACGGAAACTTGAGATTCCCGTCGTCGTCGTAGATGCCGTAACCTGGTTCTTGATCATCGGAATAGATGTGTGCAAACCATCCAACACCACCAGCAGGCCCAGCCTTCAAATCAGCACAATGCATGTCCAGTAAGTCATAGTATGACTTGAACACGTGTGCTATGAGTCTATGTTTTGTGTGCGCCATATGATCTACGTACCTGCTCATTCTCAATGTCAGCCACTGCATTTGGGCTATTCGGCTCTACGCCTTCGTACGACACGGAAGGCCATCCGTTCTGTTGAGGAAACAATAGTGGTTGAGAAGAAGCCAAGACTATGTGGCGTTGTATACGTACTTCATCAAGGTACATCTTTTTGCCGTTTGTGCGATTCGAAAACCACCTCAGGTCTTGTTGAACTATAGGCCAAGCTTTGATTGCTGTGACATGAGATCAGCGCTGCACTGCAATATAGTACCATTATGAGTTCTACCTGTAGATGCAGATGACGAGAAGAAAGGGAGCATGTGGATGTTGACAAAGTCGATCGCATCGAGAACGTCTTGTGCACCGCCGCGTTCCTGGTATCCATATGCCATCTCACTGACCGTCACAGGAATTTGAAGGGCGGAGAGATTTGCCTTCGCCACAAGAACTTGACGTGTGAGCTCTTGGTGGGAGAGCACAGAGTCAAAGAGAGGTTCCGAGCCAAATTGAACACCGCGAGTCACGAATGGTGCCTTCGGGTTACTGTGCAATGTAGCAAGAAGAGTGTCGCGTCGTTGCATCCACAAGTCATCCCCGTCGAAGCCGAACTAGAGGGGTATGTGAGTCGCGGTGTAGCCATAGACGGAGAACTTTCGTACCCATATTAGTGCATGAACACCTAAGTTGTTGTTCCACGCCGCTTCGATGACGTCGTCACTGAGACACCCAACATTAGCTAAACTTCAAAGCGGCATAAATATGAGCTGAGGTGACGCACTAGAAACTTGCTCGATCGCATGTACCGTAGAGGCGCACATAACGGCCGCCGAAGGTTTGACGGATATCAGCGAATTCATTATTCAACTTGGTCGCGCTTTGACCTGTCTCAATGCTGTCAACACAAACCACCAGCCACGCATAAAAATGAGTCCTACATTCTGTGACTTCATAGCTAAACCCCATGAACGCGTATTCAACGTGGGGGTCACACCACCAATTGGTCAAATTTGTCGGGATGACGGGCGGCATCGTGAAATCCAGTGCCGGAAAGCACGACGGTGGTGGCGGCGGAGGAGGGGGCGGAGGGGGCGGAGGCGATGGACCGTAGTCAGGGAAGATCAAAACATCATATTCGACCGGTGAAGAGCGTGCAAGCAGCGCAGCAGCTAGAATGGTTAGTTTGTACCAACCAGTGAACATTGGGTCGTGCGGAGGATCAGGTCGCCGCACAGCAGCCGGAGAGTAAGAGATACCGCGAATACACAGTATCTGACATAGTCTTATAGAAGCGGTTGACGACTATCGGTATATGGACCAAGTTGTCAGCAGTCAGCCATGTCCCTTACGGAAGGCAGCCCAGATTGAAATACTGCGAAAGCCGACCTAGTCAAGGGTTGTGAGTTAAAATTGAACCAGGATATGCGAGAATGTGAAGGGAGACGTACCGTTTACTATATCAAACATGTATACGTCCAGCTGGCGGTCAACATCGAGCAATGATACAGAGTACCGATAGAAAAGCAAGTACAATAGATCATCTGTATAACATTAGGGTATATCACAACATATCTTCTTTGTCAATAAATCATGCGGATGTCGCTCTTCGTTATCATAGGTCCGAAGGATGTATACCCATTGGCAGCATTGTCGAGTCTTTGAGTACCTTCCGGTCCCAGCTCGTTTGGTTCAACTGAGGCATAAAGTCAAGAGGTGTGTCAAGCACAGCATCGGGCGAAGGTTCATACCTGTTCTTGGGCTTCGTCCGCGGAAAGAAGATTCATGTGGTCTGGATATGGTTCCTGTTTCTGGTGTTGCCGTCAGCAGGTGTAGAATATGAAAGCAAGCATCTTACGGTATCGAGATCGTTCAGATCTCTGAAGGTGAGTCGGAGGTCTCCCGGGATCTGGGATGGGAAGATAAGGACATGAACAGGCGACGCGAACGGCTTTAGCTGCTTGGTGCGCGATGATATGACCTGGGCTTCGTCAATATGTTGATCGCCGGATGCTCTTTTGAGAGATACATACGGATGCAACGGATAAGGCCAATCGAATTGTCCGGCGACGACCTCGGGCTTCCTTTCCAACGAGCACGTAATATTCCAGCTCACAATCTACAAGATATACGTGCTCGTCCGGGGAAGCCTCGGCTAACAGACTGATAATAGGATGGAAGGTCTACAGGTATGGTTTGAGTAGCTGGCCCTCAGAAAGACAAGGATCGACTCACCGTTGGAGGTCCGTCATTCAATCTCCAAATGCGGGGACCAGGGTTAGACATAGAAGCTTTCCATTTCCAATGATTTGCTTGTGGATAGTCGCGGTCGCCTAACATCATCCAAAACATCTCATCATCATCGTTGTCACCCTCTGTCAGTTCGACCACAGCTGACGCCGCAGTGGCAAGACTCTGTGCATACTCCAGAGCTGCCTTCTTCTCTGCAGGAGTCGAACCCCGGCCATGCCAAACATAGAATGTTTCCAACAAAGAGATGCAGTAACTGAACCCAGAGCACAGGTTCGGAGAGCCCTGTCGAGACAAGATTAGTCGTATATCTTACAACATGATCCATATGCATACAAGTTCGATTTCGTCGATGAAAATGACACCGTTGCTGTAATGGACTATATGCATCGCTGTGTTTTCCCTGGACCAATGTGCCCGAGTGCCCTGACAAAATTTCAGTCCGTCAAGATGTAAATTGAATATGATGCATTGAGCAACTGACTTGTCGGATGGCGAGTTGTCCGCCGAGGACGTTCACGAGTTTTAGAGGCTCGTCATATTGCTTCACCGGTATCTACGTGGAGTGGAACGGTCAGATACGCACTAAGGCCCCAATATAATGGCTGCGTACAAGGGTCGTATTATAACGCCTGGCTAGTTCTTGCACCTTCCGCTCTTCGCGTTCGCCACGCGTGTTTTTCTTGCCGAACCATGACCACACCGTTGTGACAACAAGGCCACTCGACTTCACCTTTGAGCGGTGAACAATGACAAGGAGCTCGTTGTCGTAGAATATGTTTTGTTCTGTTTTCACGGTAGTCGAAGTTGTGCCAATAATGGACATGACATCAACTGATATGGACTGGACGTCTGAAGTATCTGTTCGAGCGTCCGGTGTCAGTAGCGCATCAATGTCAACACGAGGTAGCGGTCCGTCGTGAACGCGATCTAGAAAGCTATGTTATAAAGTTGTAGACAAGCGACCGTTGTACGTACTGAGAAAAACCTCTGCATCTTTCGAGACAGGGACGTGGACTGGCTCAAGTGGTACTGAGAAGCGGGTCGCCTTGTTCGTCGTCGTTTGAGGGACATCACGAACTGATGTGTGCAAGGTTTCAACGGGGTTTACAGTACCCCGCGTAAGGGATCCTGCGGGGCTTGGTGTCGGGGTCGTTTCTTCCTTCAGAGAAGGCATCATGAAAGCGGAGTATTTGTCGTAACTTGATTTCCGCTGCTCCATTCTCGTTGGGCTGACTGTACCACTCCGGTCTCCGATACTCCGAGCCATCTCTTCAGGGTTCAATGATGGCAGGTCCGTGGTGGCAGGGGTATGTGCTTCAAGTTTCTCCGGCGGTATGAGCGGCGAGGTACTGGACCTGCCCACTGAGTCTGAATGTTCACGGACATGCTGCTCGTGGTCTTGCAGAGCCTGTGCGACATCCATCACAGTAGCCCGCGTGCCTGTACTAGGTATCCGTACATGTTTCTTGGACCTCGGGTCTCGTGTAGGCTTTTCGACATGACGCTCTACACCAGGGCTGGGTGTAGGCGAAATGTCCGAGCCACGTTGTAACAGTTGTTGATAATGCACAGGCGCTGAGGCGACTTCAGTAGGCGGCAATGGAGATTCTGTGTGGGGTTGATGAGTCTCCACATGTCGACTCGGAGTCGGAGAACGGCCGGACGAGGGTGGAGATGGCAAGGTAGAAGTTGGCTCGCGGGGTACCTGTTGCCTACTGAAGGAAACGGAGGTTGGGGTCGATGTAGGCGAATCTCGGTGCAAAGAACTCTGTGACGGCGAAGCGGACGCTTTCGCAAGTTCATGATGCGAGCCACCGAGGGACGATTCCTTCGTAACTCCGGCCTTGCGAGGTTTCTTGGCTCGTTCTTTCGTGGGCTACATACCGGATAAGACAGTAGTCAGAGACAAGCCACAACACATGACAAACTCGAGAGAAAGTGCAAGATGATAATATGGACTCAAGGAGATATCACAAATATATACTACCAAAATGAACGTACATGGCTCAGTGGTTTGCCCACATCTCTATCCAGATTCGCAGACGGAGTCCTGCTTTGTCCCTGCTCCGTCTCTCCCAAGTCGCCTGCGCCGAAGCTTTTCGACCGCGTTCGAACCCGAACACCCAGCTCGTCAACAGCTGGAGTGGCACTCTTGCTCTGGGGTGCAGGTGTGGTCGGGGTAGTGGGTATCGCTGGACCATCACCTGTCTTGACTGGTTTGATGTAAGAAATGAGCGTAGAGGAGGATCCTGCCGGTGTCTTAGGGTGGGTAGAAGGCGGGATCACCCCAACATCACTCTTGCTCTTCGAAAAGGACTGTCGCGAGCTGGTTGGCTCTGGTGTCGTAGGTTGTGAGATAGACGGCAGAGACGGCTTTAGTTTCAGATATTTGTTGGAAGCGTCAGAGAGGAATGGTGTCGGTACCGGTGAAGAGGATGCAGAGGGTGACTGAACTGGGTCAAACGTCCGTGATTTGCGCATAGGAATGGGCTTAGGTGAGATGATGGGAGGAGGAAGGGTGCTGCCACCTTTCCCATTCTCAAATTGCCACCTATCCATTACCGCCTTTCTGCCTCCTTCCGGTGTCACGGCGGTCTGTCGGGAGACTGGTGACGCACTTCCGCTGGGCGAGGTTGAGAGCTGACCGCTCGCTTTCACCACACTCTGTACGAAGCCGCGGCCCTGTAGCCTGCTGATGCTTGGAGTAGGTTCCTTTTCCGCAGGGGCGCGAAGAAAGGCGTTCGACGGAACTGGCGATGTAGCAAATTGTGGCCCTCCCGAAGGTAGCCGCGGCTCAGGGAGAATAGCGCGAGATAGAGACGGCGTACTGTTCTGTGATCTGGAAACGGACGGAGAAGATTGCCGTGGAGATGAAAACGTTGGAGAACGAGGTAGTTGTGCCGAGTAGGATGCTTGGGTCGAAGGTGTCTCCACTGGCTTCTGACGCTCCTGAGGAGTTGTTGGCCTCAGAGTGACATTCATAGTGGGAGGGGCAGGAGAGCGAGAAGCCAGCGGTTGAGGGCTGGGTGTCCCCTCATATGGCTTCTGACGTTCGTGAGGTGTCGTCGGCCTTACAGAAACATTAGCAGCGGGAGGAGCAGGTGAGCGAGAGACAGATCGAGGGCTATATCGACCTGCATGAGAATCCTCCACTTTAGAGAGCGGTGTCGTAGAGCTCTTTTGTGGAGCTAAGCCAGTAGGAGTGCTCATAGTACGTAGTCTGGCATTGTCGACTCGTTCGTACGTAGATCCAACTGGCTGGGAAGCGGCAGCGCGACGCTCCTCAGCTTTTGTCACGACAGATCTAACACCAGAAGGTGTGCTTGACGTCCGATCGCGTTGGGAATATTGCTCTACGTCCGGCGATGTCGAAGAGTAGGCGGACTCTCGAGCTGATCGCGAAAAGGACTCATTATTTGTGCCCGTATATGCCGTCATGCCTGGCATGGCGACTCCTCCTCTTCCGAAGACAGGATGAGGATTTGTCACATGCGTCCGCTGCTCGAACTGTGTAGGGTCATGCGCGTTCTGTTGAGGCTCATGTCGAGTCAAACGGGGACCAGTCGCCTTGCCTCCCATAAATGCGGCCAATGATGTCCCACTTGGCGGTGCGGAAGTACGGTGAAGGATAGGATGAGATATATCCGAATCCTGACCGGTAAGTTTCTTCATAGCATCCTCTTGGATCTGCTGTCGCGTATGTCCAACATCGGGCGTCCTTCCGCCAACATTCTTCAAGGCAGCAACATCTTCCTGAGCTGGAGAAAGAAATCAAGCTAAACAATAACAATTGAAATGCTAATGTCTCTCACATAGATCCAGACTACTGCCACGCGATCCCGCTCCAGTACTTCTGCGCATCCTCGCCATTCGTGAAGCAGTAATCTCTTGCTCTAGCCTCCTGTGCTCTGCTTCTTCGTCCTCGTCCACTTGTCGTTGCAATGCTTTGATCTTGCTCGTCCATTCTGCAAGACCAGTCTCGGGTTTAGCGGGAACATCCAAAGTGCGACGTCGAGTTCTGTCGATGCCATCCATGATCAGAGTAGTGGTCGAGACGACGCAAACGAAACCCAGTGAACGTATCCCGGAAGCCCTCTGGAGTCTGGTCAAAATTTGCAGCTGGAGCAACTGCGCGAATGCTTCGAGGCTGCTTCGAGGTCCACAGAATCTCATCAGAGACGGTCAGGGACTCTGACGCGTCGACGGCAACTCCCGAGAGTATACTGAACAGAGCCACAGCGGCACCGGTGCCACAACGCCACCAAAATATACCGCGACTGCACACTCATCGACGCGAAGGGTGTATTTTGTGCAGAGACATACGATTTTCTCCGAGTTTTTTTGTCTGTGCATGCATCCACGGAACCCGTATCGTGTTCCCGTTGACTTCAACTCTCTCGCAGTAGCATTCCCTGCGCTGGCCCCATAGTGAGTAATTGAAACTCATTCCTTTTCCATATGAAATCTCCTCAATCCATATTGTAGTGTCTTTCAAACTTCAAAAGGGCCGACAATAGACTTCCAGAATGATGCAGCTTTGAGGTACTTTCTTTATGGTGGTGTGCAGCAAAGCGACCTGACTTCGGAACACACTCAGGAAGCTGACAGAAGCTCTGCTGTTCACTGATTTCAAACTCACTTTGAAAATTCCAAAGGACCGTTTATGCCCTCCTGTGAGTATGTTATTCTGTGATTATCAACATGGTGTTCAATGACCCCTCGCAGTAGGTGCCTAACAGGTACCGCACGGATTCATCCAGGACCACTAGTACATACTGAACCGGCTGTTTCAGGCTCAACTATGTCCTCTGGCTCGAAGATATACTTCATGTAACAAATATCGCATACGGCTTACAGGAAGCACCGGTCGTCGGAATTGATATGTAGGATCATCCCCTATTGTTCAGTGACTTCGCTCATCCAGACTTGCAGTGGCACCGGAGCATCTGCTATCTACCCAATGCTGGGGTGTCGGAAGAATGTTCACTGGCGTTTCGTTGCCACAGGTGCGAGCAGATATCTTGTGACTGGAATATCGACTAAGATGTCAACAGAACTTGATTCTTCTTCCATTGAACATGCATCAGCGAATATTCAGGCGAATGCTCTACAAGACAAGATTGCTCTTGTTACGTCTAGTCCAAACGGACCGCTCCTTTCTCCACTAGTAGGACCAAAAGGACCAAACTCACCGGATATAACGTCTGCTCGTTTCTTGTGCCGGAGAATCACTACTCACTTGCCTCCGCAGGTACGATTTCACCATGTGCAATCCCCCATTCTATGAGAGTCGGGATGAGGTTCTACGTTCGGCTGAGGCAAAAGAAGTGGGGCCCAACGCTGTATGTTCCATCAACCAACATGGGCTACATAACGTCTCACTATGTTTCCAGGTGTGCACCGGAGCTGACGTCGAAATGATATCGCCAGGCGGTGAATCTGCGTTTGTTTCCCAGATGGTACGCGAGAGTATTCGGAGTGGAACTCGTTGCAGGTATGAATTTCTGACGTATTCGTCGTGACTCAAGCTAACAGTCTATGAAGGTGGTATACTTCAATGCTGGGGAAGTTGTCATCGTTGTTCGCAGTGGTCAAGGTTCTGAACGAACACGAAGTAAGTGACAGTGCACCAACAAACCAGTTCAACTTCTGATCATTACACCTGGACCAGATCGACAACTATGCGATTACGGAGTTTGTGCAAGGTCAAACACGGCGCTGGGCAATTGCTTGGTCGTTCACGAATATACATCTTCCAGAGGTAGGTTTCACATTTTGAGTTCTATTTGCTGCGATTAAGCTCTCCTATTAGTCGATTGCTCGTGTTGCCAATTCCAGTCTACAGAACATCATGCCCAAACGCAACACTCTTCAGAGATCTTTCAAGAACTCCAGACGACGACCGTTCGATATATTGCAAGATGTGACAACTTCAATCGACGGTGTATCTTCCAGGTCGACAAGCCTGATCGCAGGCGAAGACTCGGTTGCTGACTTCGTCGTCTATGCTTCAGGAAATACCTGGTCCAGGGCTGCTCGGCGACGAAAACAGACTGCAACTGCGGGAGATGACCCTATGCATGCTGAGGATGAACTTTCGCAGCTCGTGTGTCGAATGCGCTGGACGAATGACACCAGTGCATCAGAATCTGTAGTATTAACTGTAGATTGGGTGCGAGGCGACGATCGACTTCTTTTTGAAAGCTTTACGAATCATGTGTGGCGGAAGGTAGAGGCCTTGGTAGAGAAATAGGAATTGAGATAATGGAACGCAATTGGGACGGAGAATATGTGCATGTCAAGTTGCTGCGACCTCTGACTCGATACACAAGAGTATAAATTATATCCCTTGAGAAGACTGTGTATTGCAGGGAACATATCAATGGTGCTCGGTGTGTGCGTCGTCATGTCCATGCCCGTGTGCTTCCCATGGATGACTCCAACCCTAGGTGGAAAATGTCAGCGCAAGAGGTCAGTTTCGCGACTTCGATACAGCACGCACCAGCAATTTAGGACCGTCCTTTCTGCATGACCAAACAGAAGATCAGCGATATGGAAATCCGAGATTGCTTGTGTACACACCGTGCTCTGTAGAAAATGAAGAACCACATCGTTGCCCCAAGGGTCGTCGACAGGATCTTGTACCTCAGACCAGGAAGATGAGGATGAAACCCGGTAGAAGATGCTATCGAGAGTTCATTCCAAGCTGTCATTGGAGAGGGTATAACTACGTACCGTGAGGCCCTGCCATGGCTGAAATATGAAAGTGTTGTGAAGTGAACGACCGCCCGACTTGCCAGGCGGCGCCGTTTAGAGACGGGCGCTATATTTGCACGTGGAGATGTGCGCATAAACACCGGGCGCCTAACACGGAGTTTAATTGCACAATGGTCTCCTCCTTCCACTTTCGACCTCTCGACCTCTCGACTCGAACGTTCACCTCCCTCCAGCTCAACATGGAGAGCAGAAAGAGGAAACGCGACGATGACGCGTCAATGACCATTGTGACTTTCCATGCACCCGGCGACAGAAGGTTCGATAGGCTCCTCCGAGGTGAGATCTTATTTCTGTGCCTTGCGATCCTTCCGCTCATACATCTTCAGAGTCGTCGTTGGACGAAATGAAAACGGCTCTGAGGAAGAAGCTGAAAGTCTCTTCCGACTCTAACATTCGCCTTGCTCAGCTTCGAGACGGTGTGAAGATTGATCTCGACGATGGTCAGTGAAATGTTTAGCTGAGTTTTACCTCGTGCTAAGGCAACGTACAGAGGACGATTTTGATGCTCTCTATGTCCTGGCGTCGAAACAAAAGGTTGTAAATATATCTGTCGCGGTAGAAGGTGCGGTAGTGGGAAATCCGATGAGGCAAGCAGACTCGGTACGAGACACACGAGCAATTCAATCTGCCTCCCCTGACCTCTTTTCAATTAGTCAAGCAGCAATACACAAAATGGAGGTGCAGCTGAGGTCTTAGTGACTCAGATAAATGTCGCATCATCTTCCGAGACACCCGCGAACGACATCACCGTCCAGACTCCATCAGGGAAGAAGAAATCCGTCAACTTCGATGATAACGTTATAATCCGCACACCTAAGTCAGGTTCCTCTTTGCGCACTCTGATACCTCACCAAATGAAAGAGCTCAACTCACCCGCATCCATCCTGAGGCGTGGTGAAGTTCAACCTCCATTAGCTTCTTCGTCGACTCAGACTCCTACTACAACGCCTGTGCAGAAGAAGAGAAAGCGCCCTTCTGATGCACCTCCAGAACCTGCTGCAGCAGCCCCAGAACCCGAGTCTCCGTTACTGATTCAGCTGCAAAGAAGAAACGGAAGAAAGGCAAGAAGAAGGACGATGCTGAAGCTGGCAGTGTAACCTCTGAACCGAGTTCCGTGCCTGCAGCAGCCCCTGTGGAGGTCACTACTCAAGCTCAAACACCTTCAAGTAGCAAGTCTGCCGTATCTCACGTACGTTCCGAACCTGATATTCAAGAAACATTGATTAAAAACGGGCAGCAGTCACAGACTACCGCTGTTGTTGAAATAGCTGTCAAAAAAAGGAAGTCAAAGTCCGCAGAAGCTGCACGCGTGTCTTTGGGTTTACCTGCTGAAGGATCAACGGTACGTGAGGCGGTGTTCAGTCATTGTTGCTGCTAGTGTTGACTGTATTCTAAGAGTAAGAAACGGGAGAAACAGCCGGCGATGAATGGATCGAAAGATGTCCACTCCGAAATCGCTCAATCCGAGCCTCCGAAAGTACGTGGGCATTCACTGGCCGACACGCTGATACTGACGTGACCTCACATCATAGCAGGTGAATGGTGCAGTCAAGGCGCCGACTCCTAGAAAACCTTCTTTCGCTTCTCAGCTTGTCGACAGTATTTCCGCGTCTTATAACAACTCCTCGTTATCACCGGATCTCGTTGGAACATCTGAAACGACAACGACCGGGGTGACGCCGACAACCGCCGGTAAATTTATCGAACTCTACTCAGGAATACTCTACTCATGCACCTTTCATTAGATGAATTTACCTCTGACGCAGCCAAGAAGAAGAGAGTTAGGGCAATGAAGCCAAAGCCATCTTTGAGCACGGCCGAATTGACTGAGGCCGTCAGTCAAGCAGTTGCTGCAGTGCGATCCAGACATCTGTTGAGCAACAAGAATGATGTTGCACTTACATCCGCCGCTCCAGAAACTCGGGCTGAGTCGTCTTCAAAGTCAGCATCTTCCACCGCTGCAGCAGACGCTGAGCTGACCTCTCGTCCTTCGTCGTCCTCTCAGTCGAAGTCGGCGCCAACGGTCAACACGACCATAAGGTCCGAAAAAGAGGCACGGCCGCTGCACATCGTTCCGGGGTCAGCCATCTCCGAGGTCGCGATGGAAGGGAAGGGCGAAGGAAGCAGCGATGAAAGCAGCGAGAGTGGATCGGATGAGGCTCGAGAGGGATCTTGGGAGAATGAACAAGGACAGAAGGATGACGATTTGACCAAGCTGTTGGCTAAAGCGGGCGTAGCGTCGTTGGATGACGTTGATATGGATGCTGTGCTCAGAGGACCGTCAATACCCAAGTCGAAGGGTGGCATACTGGCTGAGATCGCCGAAAGTTCCAGCAACGAAGAGGACGACAAGCTGTCGGATCATGAAGAGTCGGAAGAAGAGAACGACAGATCATTCCGAAAGCTGGCAAAGTCTTTGGAGAAGAGTCACGCGTCTTCAGACGAGGAACAAGATGAAGCTGATGCATCTCTTGTCCCGCCAACCTATATGAATATAGATGCTCCGCAAACTGGTGATCCCAAGGTCAGTTTTGCTGATCAAGCATGGGCACAATCACTGATCCAGAGCATTATTCTTAGCCTTTAAGCCTTGCTTCCACCCCTTCATCCGTCGACCAGGCAGAAGTGGCGAGCGTTCTGGAGGAGCCCTCCACAGAAACCATCCCGCCGTCCCCCGCAGAGGCAGCTCCTCTCGAGAGTACCGACGGTTCGACCGCTGTGAACTCCTCGGAGAAGAGCAGCATAGAGAATCAGTCTGAGTCGTCTACCGACGGACCATCGACTACCCCACAAAGCGCGAATGAGGACCCGCAAGATCCAATACAACCTGCAGACGACCTCGAAGAACCTGCAGAACCACAAGCTCCTGGAAGCGTTGTTGTGCCTGATGACACTATCGCCCCTGCGAATGTTGTTCAGGACGAGCCCACCGCACGAGCTAAAGCGTCACCGCTCAAGGCAAGCATCTCAAGACGCATGAAGAACAGGCGAGGCGAAGTCCCCGACGATGTGGACGAACAGCCTGTTCTCATCAATATGCTCGACGAACTCGCAGCCGAAAAGGTCGATAAACGCCGCAAGAAAGCGACACCGGTGGAGACTTCCGACGAGCCCGCGCCTGCCTCCGCATCTGCACCTTCCAAACCTAAGAAAGTTGCTGCACCAAAATCGAAAGGGAAGGCTACCGCTAACACCGAAAATGCTACTACCAAGTCTTCTTCTGCGACACTTATGCCTCCACCTCCTGTGCTTGAAGAAGCCCCCAAGACAGTTGCTGTGCCGAGATCCAAAGGCAAGGCTAAAGCTACCACCGACGATGCTGCTACCAAGCCTTCCTCCGCGACACTTATACCTCCATCTGTGACTGGAGAAGCCCCCAAAAAGGCGCGGGCACGTTCGAGAGCTAGCGGCGAGACCGAGGATGCCCCGAAACGGCGTGGGCGCCCTCCGCTGAGCGAAGAGGAGAAGGCGAAGAGGCAGGCAGAAAAGAAGGCGGAACAAGCGAAGAAGAAAGAAATAGCAGAGGCTCGCGCGCTTGCCAAAGCCGCGAAAGAAGCAGCCATGCCCAAGAAAGCACCTCGACAGCGTGCTAAGACTACCAGGAATGCGGGTGAGAAGACTCCTGATGAAGACGGGGCGGAGGAGCAGGTCGCACCTGTGGCGACACCTAAGGCTACCCAGTCTAAGTCGGTCCCGACCTCTATGTCCAAGTGGACTGCTTTGAGCCAGGATTCTGAGGACGCTCCCGATGCGGACATGACCATGATCGATGAACTTCGTTCCAGCAGCCCCGATTATGCTCTCGGTGGTAATTCTGCGACATCATCTACAGCCCCAGCGTCCAAACAAGCATCGGCCGATCCCTCTGCGTCAAAACCCCGTCGTACGAGTTCTCGCGATGCTTTGTTTCTCCAGAGCCAGTCTCAGACCCAGTTGCCACCTCCGCCCAGCTCTCCCCCACAAGATGATCAGCAATCCGATGACGAAGGTGCAGGATCTTCAACCAGAAATCCTGAAGCCTTCAAGGGCAGTTTATTCCCGAAGCTGGCAAATATGCAAAGCCAAGACTTGTACCCTGCTGCATCGTCGTCGAAACCTGTAGAGGCCACGCCCCGAAGCCAACCCAAGGGCTGGTTCCCCAGGTTATCTGAGTTCTCGACCGGTAACCTGTTCAAGTCCTCGCCCGCCGCTCCGGCTCCCTCGTCCCAATCGGCACGCACACCGCGCAAAGCTGCACAGGACGATGACGATGACGACGACGATGAGAGCAGTGACGAGTCCGATGCGGAGAATTCCCACATTCCGAAGGCTCGGAGGGCCACCGTCGCGAAGAGGAGGACGTCTGGTCTCTCAGCCTATGCATGAGGTCCGCGGTTGTCGTTTCGCTATCGTACCCCTTTCTTGAGTATACTTGGTCTTTCTTTCCTGATTTTCCGTGCATGCGTTCACATGTTCACACCCTACCCATCTATGACCCGGTACCAACCATTGCAAAGAAACCAATATGATCCTCTTTCTTGACCACTTGTGAAACATTCGCAAAAAACAAAATTCATAGTTCGATCGTAATATACAACAACCATTATGGCAAGAAAGTCCAACCTATCTATGCAGCGACAGCAACTCGCCGGGCTGCAGCCGTGAATGCTAAAGCTGGCTCCACGTTCGTCTCACCCATCACTTCCTGGGGGTTCAACCCGAATTCCATTTTGTGTGCGCGACATTCAGTCAGGAAATCTGTGAACATCTGTAGGGCATTAGGGCGAAATGATGAGCGACTTGATCTCGATGCATCGGAGAAGACGACGCCGTACCTCAATAGTGTCCAGAGGGCCACCAGCACTTTCGGGATGGAATTGCACACCCCAGACCTTCTTCCCAGAGTCAGCAGTCGATTTGATACCCTCCACCGACGAGTCATTGCAGTTAATGAAGAATGGCTCCCATCCGGCGGGGAAAGGATCCTGCAATTTCAACGCGTACTGGTGGTTTTGACTGAGGGGGATCATCAATCTCGTGTACCAGCGCGAAAATGCGATAAAAGCGTACCTAGTCACATAGACACGACCGGCTTTGATAGAACCGGAGGAGGCCAATGCAAGAACAGGCTGATTGTGCCCGCGATTGCCAAATGTCATACGATATGCGTCAAGACCGGCAGCCATACCGATGACTTGATGACCCATGCAAATACCGAACACTGGCTTGGACCACTCCTGCAACGTCCTGCGGAGGTGCAAGGCAGCTTCCATGCAATGACGAGGGTCTCCGGGTCCATTAGTAAGGAACAACCCGTCATATTGGTCCCGAACGGTGTTGAAGTCGAAATTCCAGGGTAGGACCGTAACGGCAGCGTCACGACGGACAAGTGAGCGGAGAATATTCGCCTTGGCACCGAAATCGATGACTGCGATCTTGATGTCACCCGTGGGGTTGAGGACATACGGTTGCTTGGTAGAAATTTGCTCAACCAAGTTTTCTTGCGCAGGGTCCCAATATTCGTCGTCCTTCGGAAGAGCGGCATGGGCATCTTCGCCAACAGCAAGTCGACCGAGTGTGGTGCCCTGATCGCGCAAAAGGCGCGTAATAGCACGAGTGTCTACGCCTGTGATTCCTGGCACATTATAACGCTTGCACCAAGACGCGATGGACTCGACAGCACGATGGTGAGAGAATCTCTCCGCGACATCAGCTACAACGATGGCCGAGCATTGAATGCCTTCGGACTCTAGGTACACACCAACGTCTTGACCGTCAATAGGTGTCTTGTTTAAGGGTACACCATAATTGCCGATGAGAGGTGTCGTGAAAACGAGGATTTGTCCTCGGTAGGAGGGATCCGTCATGGATTCCGTGTCTTCACGAGAGAGAGAGATGAGCACACGACTTCGACCGAGGAGAAAAGCAACGTACAAGAAGTGATTGAGGTGGAAAACACAGTTTCGCCATATGTGCTTGTCTCAGCACCGAAAGAACGTCCAACGAATGATTCGCCTGACTTGAGGTGCAGGACGGCAGGAACGCGACCGATCGAAGTGGCATGAGTAGCGAGACCTCGTGTGTAGCGAGCAATCGAGTAGAGGTTGCGGGTGAACATGTTTGTAAGACGGAGACTTTAGTGATTGCTTAGGGTGAACACGAGGTCGCTGAGATAGCTGTACGAATTTATGAATCAGCTTGAGAAAGAGACGACACAACGCTATACTCACTCGTCGCGTGTGCTTTGAGTGAAAATCATGTACGAGCGAGGTCGCTCAAGGAAAGAAAGGCGATTGTGAGTCACTGGCGCTGCTGGTGGAAGTCCAAGCGAGTGCCGTGGCGCAAGCGTGGCAGTAAATTTTCGTTCCAATCTCCGCTTAGAATGCACGATCACGTGCATAATCAGAGCCCGAGAAGCCTTTTCGTCCGAAGCTGTGAAGCTGTGCCAGCTGTTGCTGTGCTCGATCATATCTTACTGAACCGATTGAGATCGAAAGTTCAACGTTCAACTATTCACGGTCTGACTAATCACTCTTACAATGCTCACCTGCAAGTCGGATCTATGTACACAGTGTAATCGACAAATCTGTGTGATCACTACATAGACCTCGGCAAATAGCTCCATACACCACCGGCTTCTGCAGTAATCACTCGGAACTATACGTTCAGCTGAGAACTTCAAGCTGACGATATACTTAGTTCGGCATTTTCTGATGCGACGGGATCTTCCTCTGCAAGTTATTTGTGCCATGCACATCCGACCGTGGGTTCTTAACTATAAAATTTGCTGTGCAAAAATTGTTAGCTGAGGAATGACACACCAAAGTATGACCAGCTGCGAGTCAATGGATCAACATTCCAGTTTCGGCTAAAGTCGGAATGACTAAGATGATGTCAGAATCTACTTTAAGGATGTCCTTGAAGCTGTTGCCATACAACGACAAACAATGGTTCCAAAAGAAGCCAATATGAAGGATGAACCGTAGTAGACCGTACACCGTGCCGGTTGTCACACTACGTATAGTGCGTACAGAGGGTGACCATGGTTCTATCCATCCATCATACGACAAATTTTGCATTGGCAATCCTTCCGGTGTGATTGATTGTCTAGAGTAAACGGACAGCATACACATTGCGCGACAATTCAGCGATCGTTCAGTTTAAGAATATCTCGATTCTCAAAAGTTGACCTCAGTTGATATGATAGTTTTAATTGATATTGGAGCTCAAGCTTCGAGTCTCCTGATATCGTTTTGGAAAAAGTTAACCGGGGAACGTGCTAGAATGTACTACAACATGATCTATACAGGGGCGCCTAGATCATTTCGGTGAGGATCGGTTCCCGGGAGATCGTGTAGTTCAGGCGCCTGTCCGGATGGATCGCTCTTCGACCGCGACAACAACAAGTGCTTCCCGAGTTTTGCTCGTCCGCTCTTTTCCTGTTTACCAATCACTGTGTCCAGATTTCGATACCCATCGTGGAGGGCATGCATGACTACGTCTATGATCATACATACGCGTTAAGGGGATGATATAAGACACCATGGGCACAGTCCTCCAGAGACCGACACTGGCATTCTCCGAACTCTACAAGTTCTCCCTGGTGGCACTTCTTCTTATTCTCTTCATTCATGTCGATACAGCAGTACAGGCCAGACGAAACACCGTCTCGTGTACCACGCGGTACAGCATGTCTTAGTTGTCGCAGGCGAAAAATGGTACGTACTTTCACTTCATTTCGATGTCTAGGAGCCATTGCTGACCCTATCACCAACAGCGTTGCGACGGCGTAAGGCCAGTATGCGGTCAATGCGTGCACATGGAGCGCGAATATGTAAGTATCGTCCCGATAAATGCGCTTGTATCCTCTCTCTTATTTCCTTGTCGACCCAGGACTGCGAATATACTGACGGTCCCATCCCGAGTGCAACTCAACTCCTGGAGCGGGATGTTGTTCGCCTTGAAGCCCGTATCAAGGAGCTAGAGGCAGACCCCCAACGCACGTCCCAGAGTAAGCGTCCTGAATTTTATCTCCGATTTTCATCACAAGCTCACTGCTGACCTTCTGATTAACAGAGCCCACTGCCGCGGCGTTAATGTCAACGGCTCCTAATGTGCAAGACACGCCGTCAAGCAGTACTAGTGTTACTTCCTCACAGACGATCATTCCAGTTGATCCTGAGTCTGAAGTGCATCAGGCTGTGATTGGCCTACTGTAAGCTCAACGCGAAAAATGATGTGAAATTTACGATTCACAGGATTCATTTACCACAGTATTGGGATTTTCATGCCACATACCTCTCAGGTTGGATTTTTTCTGAACATTTCCCGCTTTCTCGACGCAGCGTACCTATCCGACACCGGTGCCAGAAGAGCGCTTCTGTCTTCAGCTCTTCTGGACTGCGTGCTTCTGTGGGGCGCGCATTTTTCCAACAATGATTCGCTCAAGGCACACGAAGCGACTCTTCTCACCCGCGCGGTCAACTCCTTGGCGTCTGGCGCGTCCTTGCAAGTCCATCCGGTTCAAGTTATTCAAGCAGAAATTCTCTTGGCGACATATTTCTTCTGTCAATTTAGAATGTTAGAGGGTACTTACCATTGCAGCGCCGCAGTCGCATTGTCCCTCAGCTGCCGACTCAACAAGATCAGATCACCCGTAGAATTGGAGGTACAGGGCCTGACGGCCCCAGGTGTTTTCGCTTTGTCACCTCCTAACGACACCGTAGAGGAAGGCGAGAGAATCAATGCCTTCTGGACCACGTATATTCTAGATAGAGGTTGGTCAGTGGCGCAAGGCTCGCACGCTAATGACGTCTTTTTGGGCGTGCAAATCGATACCCCATGGCCGCAGGAGATGGGTTCATATGAGGAGGTTAGTCAGCCATACGTCGACTCCATGCCTACGTACCCTTCTAACACGTATCTTTTATCTCAGGGTTCCCTTCCGTCCGAGCTGCGATCGTTCAATACCGTAAACACATTTCTGCAAGATCCCGCAGCCGAAACACCGTACAACGCCATTTCGACAATTGCGTTTCGCGCAAAGGCCGCTACCCTGTTTGAAAGAGCCACTCGCTTGGCATCGCAATGGACACATGGTTTGCAACCTTTGTTGGAGCTCCCTCTTCAGGAGGCTGACCCGGCTGCCCCGTTACCGCCAGCGATGTCTGAGTTCGACGGGTTCTACGTACAAGTGTATCAATTGGACGCGGTCCTACGGAGTTTTACGGCTGGCCTCCTCTCTCTCGACACGCCAGAGGTCGCTGGAAACGTGGAGCTCGGTGCCTATCTGCTCGTCACGCATACCTACGCCCAGTGTGCATTAATTCGCCTGCATACTCATCTGGAGTTCTCGCTCACCACCACCGATGAACGTCAAGACCTAAGGGCAGCCAAGGAGGCCGCGGACGCCATTAGCAAGGTTCAGCTCACCGAGATGCCGATCCTGGACCCAATTCTCGCAGTGAGTACCTCACATACGTTTTAGCCGCTTTTGATCTAGGTCTGACCGGGCATCACAGATCCTCTGGTCCGTGGTAGGCCGTGTATTCATCGGTAATTCTTTTGTATGTCACCTTGCAATGATCGTCGGACTGAGCGCAACGCCGTAGACTCCATCAAGAGACTCGGAAATGACGAGGTCGAGCCGAAGAACACCTTGTTGCTGTATCTTGATAAAGTGCTTGGCGCCATGTCGCTGTATAGCCATACGTCTGTCCTCATGTGTGAGTACCCGATCTTTTTCTCTTCAGAAAACAGCCTAAGGTTGTGTTGACACTGTCACCCCGTTTTTTTCTTTGCAGCTTCGCAGGTCGCCGCTTTGCAAACGGACCTTCTCACGTTGAACGTGCCCCATCCATTCATCGTTATGGCGGACGAATAAGACAATAGACACCTAATTAAACTACCCATAGATACCTTGTTGCCTCGGTACTAGACACTCACCGTTATGCCTTATTGTAGTCTCACCTGGCATGTGCTTTCGAGGCAGCCTTCGGCGACCATTATTGTTAATGAAAAAAAATCTTCCTCTCTTATCGTCTACGTTCTGTGCGCGTACCGTGCTGGTCATACAACTGTAAGGCCGTCAGCATCTTCTGGCCGTAAATCATTTTTCCTGAGTGGGATTTCCACCGTCATCCGAGTCTAAGTACTGCCAGTGCGTTGAGAGAATTCAATGAGGCAGGTTGATAGAAACGCCGACTCGGAAGTGACCTGACCCATGCCCCATCAAGTAACCTAGCCGCATATCGGTCAAGCACTACACATATCAGCACCGGTGCATCCATCCCGGCTCACTATCGTATGTCCAGTGTTGGCGGTGTGAAGCTACTACTAGTGGCATCGTCAACATTGTCAGTACTCAAATATGTTTGTACCGGTCTGACTGACACGTCAATCTGGCAGTCACACCCCGCCAAGGTATACTCAGATTAAATCAATAGGTCTTCTGAGCCCTAGGCCGGGAAATCAGTGAGGACTAGCCTCGAGTCTGGCCCGGTGTGTCTGGCTGCTACTGGCATGTACTGGCAGCAGCTCCGAATCGCTCAGCCTCCCACTGACCACGCATGTGACCACGTCGAAACGTCTTCCTGACGGTATTGTATCTTACTGACTTGTTTTGACTGACACGTCTGATGGACGTTAACGACGACACTGCCTATTAGTACGTCGACTCGGTGGACACTGGACTCTCACTTTAAAATTACCGTGACCCAGAGTGACGACGAGCGTCTATATGCATCTATTGATCGACGGCCCGCGAGGCCGCAGGATTTCGAGCGCTCGTCCAAACGCCTTGTTCACAAGAATCGCAGTTTCGCGGTCGTATTACACAAGCGCATGTAATTTACGATGAACTTCCTCGATGCATACGATATATCGAGTTCACCAACTCCAGTG